>JARHVA010004062.1:182500-275000 GCA_037957365.1 Torreya grandis
TCATGATCATAACAATCCACATTAGTGTACCATACATGATAATAACATCTAGAAGTCATAAATCCAATGTTAACATGTCTAAACATAATAAAATCCAAAAATAATTAGCATGACCATCAACAAAAACCATAACAATGACCAAAATCATAAAGCAATAACATCCATAAGCATCTAAATGTATCAACCATTTCCTCCCACATGTATAAAGTCTACTAATGAAGTGTATACACATTTAAATTTAGCATTCCATCATCATAACCATAAATCCAAACGATCTCATTCCTAGCTAAACATACATCCATATCTAACATCCATAACATAAGCATAAATCATAAATAATATAATCATCACATCATAAGCCATAAGCACCAAAATAAAATCATGCACCATGAGCATGGATAATAAATAAATATCACATATATAGCTCCAATAACATCATAACATGAACATAAATGACAATAATCATAAACTACATTATGAAACATAAACTACATTGATCTAATCATCAACATCATCATATACATCATGTTCATCCAAGTGAATAATGCATGTAAATAATGTATAAACTTTATAAATATATAAAACCCTAGGACCCCTAATCATCAATGGTTAGGAGAGCCCATCTTTTCAAAACAAACATTTTTTCCACCTAACCTAAGTACACCAAATTTTGGGGATCAACCTAATCTCCCATATACCACATTTAAACTTTTTAGAGATTACCCTTCTATAAACAACCATTAGGCCACCTCCATATTGATGTTGGCTATTTTGACCAAAATGATCATGTGTTTTATGATGACCTTGCATGGTATTTTTGACTACACTAACCATTTTTGCCCATGTTGACCACCTTTTAAATTTTCACCACCTCATGCTTCCCTGACCTACTTGTGTCTTTTGGGAGAACTTCCTACCTCAGATAGTCACAAGACTTGACCTATTTGTGTTTTCCATAGGAGCACTTCCTAGCTTGGATACCCACCCAAAAAAATGATCTAAGAGACTAATAGGTATACCCAACTACCATGCCTAAAATTCAATCACACAATACATTGGTCACTTATCCCTTAAAACAAACCTTTACTTTTTCCAACTATGGTAACTTTGTCTTTTACATGATCTCTATTATCAAACCTATTTTCACACTTTTCATGCCTATTTGTGCCTTCATGCCCAACTTATCATCTACCTTCATCATGACCCTTACATACCCTTTCAAACTTGTAACTAATTTGGTTTTCACTTCATCACCTCCTAGTTTGAGGGGTAATACCTCCTCCCATACTTGGGGTAATCAATAGACCTTCAACCTAGCAAACAATTTTTGTTATATATCTTGTTCATTCCAAGATGCACAATAAAAAGGGGAAAAATGTAAACAACAAAAATGTACACACTATGATTCCAAATCTCAAAATACCCTTTAAAACACCTTAGGACCCCTTTAAGACCATTTAGTATTTTGAACCTTGATCAACCTAGCCCACATTCAATTTAACTTAACTAGGTCAACCTTTCCTTCTATCCCTTTTTACCCTTCACACTCGACCATTCATGGTCAAGGTAACCATCAATGATCACCCTAATTGTCAATGGTTAGGATGCACCTCCTCAACTAAAAGCATGTAAATACCCACTTTGATTTTCTAATTATAACCTATCTAATTCTAGCTATGAGCCATTATATGGATGAATTAATTTTAGAAAGTCTAGTTCATGTGTTGTTGTAACTCTCTCACCTTACTTATAATAGAGAGGAGAAAAGAGGTGAAAATGGATCTTAAAACATCTAAATACATATGTGAATATGTAATTATCATCAATAGTTTGTGAATCTAAGAGTTTCTTTCTTTTAGGTCAATCACCATTAATAATATAGTAGTTTAACAATCATATCAAAGAGTCGATTTGCCACTTCCTCTCCATTAAGCCTTCAAGTACCATTACTATACCAAAATCAATCTATATTCCACTAATAGATCAACTACCTCAACCATCCACCCAATCGACCTCTGGTAAGATAAGTAATTATTTATGAGGATTCATCTACTTTGTTTCCATTTTTCAATCAACCTAGACCATATTCACCTCTCAAAATCCATATTTTAGATCTCATCAATTAACAATTTATCAAACCAAATATTCACACAGTAACAATCAATGGTTGAATCAACCAATGATAATCTACCCCACCATCAATCCTTAGCTTGACCACTGATGGTCACCTTAACCATTGACAGTTACCCTAGCCACTGATGGTCACTATGGTAGTGAAAACTAAGTTATTTTTACCTACCTACACCCAATCAGACCTAACTTTCTATGTTCCTACCTATTTAGAGACCCCTTTATGATTTTTTGAAGCATACCCCAACCCTCTAGCACTAGTATTGATTAGTTTATTTCTAATTTAATAATTTATAACATATTTTTTAGCAAGCTTTCTTGTATTCAATTTCAGTTCCTTTTGGTTCATTAATGCAAGTACCTCTCTTTTCTATTTGTAAACTTAATTATTTAAAACATGTGGATTTATATCCCCTAAGGAAGCTCTCACTTTTGAGATATAGTTATTGCTAGGCAATCCAGCCAACTATCTCTCTAACAAACAAGTTTTCTTTAGTGATTTATTATCTGCAAGTCATCATCCCAAGATAAGGATGAACTCTTCAAAATATTTTAATTTCTTACATGTGCACTATCAATCAAGTTTTTGAACCATACCTGTACTTAGTTTATTCTATTCTTCTTTCCCCTAGTAATAATTTTTTTGATTAAAACATGTAGATATAAGAGCTATCCCACTATTTCAAATAATTCTAAAGGATTAATATATCCCCTCACTTGGGGATATTATTAGTAATAATCTAGTTACTGCTATGAATGACACTTGAAAGAATGGCACTCTATTTTACATGATGACCTACCTATTGGACACCATTTGCATGACTATCCAATTAGGTCAGAACTCATGGTATCCTATGTGAGATGAAATTGTGCCCTAGACATACTCAATGATGCACATTTACCACTTCAAGAACCACATCAATATAATTATAGAAGATTTTTACCTTCATGTATACAAATTAATCACATAGTGTGAAATGTTGAGGGTTCCTCTAAAGGTTACACAAACATTGAAAGAAAGGGGAAGATTTTGGATAGATCCAAATTGCATAGTCATCTATATGGAAGGGATAATGATGGCTCCCCTTAGATTACCAAGGTATGTCCTAATGAAGCTAGTTGATGAGGATATGGCCTATCAAATGTTACAGGGAATTGATGGTGCTTTGAAGAACAAAAAGAAAACATTCCCCCACAAGACTCCTTACAATCTAGGGAAAACTAAAATCATAAAGGGGTAGGACATCATAGTAGTTATAAGGCATATAAAATCATAAGTATTTCTTAAGGATGATTTTAGGGCATGGGACCCCCATAATGTCATTGCAAGGCACCTCTTCAAATTCAAAAAGTATGTGGCTATGGAATATAATCACTAAGAATTACATGAATGGATTTACATGGATGCAATTAAGAATGAGGTAGTCCTCAAAAATGCTATGAGGAAGAATATCAAACTAGAAATGAGGCTTGATAGGGAGAAGAAAAAAGATGATATTGTAAATCCCAACTCCCACCAACTCATGGCAGCATGTTCAATGCTAACTATGAGGAAGCACAAGAGGAATAAGAAGAAGACAACATTCCTTTCATTAGGAATAGGCCACATAGACCTCCACTATAGGATGCTTTAAGTGGACGAATTCTACCTATGAGATCTAAGCAAGGGAAGTTAATAGCAAACCTAACCCCTCTTAAGGTCCTACACTTATCTCTACATCTGATAAGGAATCTACCATAGAAATCTTGGATCAATTGGATATAGATGTCATTGATCTTTAGGACTCTCAACAAGGAATTGAGTTTTTAGAGGAGGAAATGTAAACATTGGTTGGCAGGAATATAGAGAAAGTTTACACAAGGAAGATGTATCCTAGAACTACCATGAGAGTATAACTTCCTTACACTTATATAAATTGATGAAGAAGAGGTACGAAGATGGAATCCAACAAGCTAGAGTGGTCATAAAACTTGATCAAAAGCATACACTCTATGATGTCAAGATAGAAAACTAGGATAGAGTTAACAAAAGAAATAAATTCCCTGGCCCCAATGTTCTACCTCTTGAAGAATTTATTTTTTCATAGACCATCCTCATGAATAGGAGGAGGATTTTTAAGACATCACTTAATAAAATAAATGATGTAAATACATCATTATGTAAAATTAAATTCAAAATCACCTTGCTACTGAAAGATGCCATGGTCACTAAGGTGACCAAACCTGATGGATCCTTCATGGATGAACAAGAGTTTAGAGTAAAAGTGAAGGTATTTGTGGCTAAATTCTAATAAGATACAACCAATTTAAAGACAACTACTAAGGTAATGGGAATTTTTACATTTTCCAATTAGACATTAGAAAAGGTGGATGCAATTGAGGAGGTAATGAGGCTAGTACTCACAGAGTATAACAAGATCATCTAGGAGATACCAAACTTGTTTTGACCTATGACACTTGAATTCACTCAAATAGACCAAGACTACTTGGTTTGTGTATAGGTTTAGACCAAATAAGAAGTAAAGACAAGAAAAACAATAGTATAAATCCAACTATTAACCACCTTTAGGCCCTTAGAGAATATTCTATTTCATCTTGTAAATTTAAATGAAGAATATTCCTTTGTAATGTAACATTTTGGCCACTTGGTTGTATTTGGGCACATTTTGTGGTCCCACATAAACATTTCTTAGGAATTTTTTGAGCTTATAAATAGTGGTTTCCCAATCATTTATAACTTAAAAATAGTTGTTACTAGAATTCATACAAGGAGCCAAAGAATTTGAGAGTTTGTCTATAGTGTTCTTTTGTGCGTGTTTTATGATTTTTGATTCTCATGATTTTATATGGTTAATAGTTTCTTTTATCCAAGATAATTTGGTAATAACACACATTGGATGAATATTTTATCTTTAGTTTAACATTAATTTGACTACTTTGATAGTATACTTGTAATATTTTCTTCTCATTTACAATCGAATGTGCCATACAATTTACTGTGAGTGAATATTTTTCATGCAAAGTATGTTGTTAACAAGATGGATTTCATTCCTCTAAATCTTTAATTATATTTATTTATATTTGAGCATTATGATAGAATTGGTAAATAATAGTTTCATGAGTTTTTACCTCAAAGTTAGCATAATTGGTATCTTTGATCATCTTGAGCACAATCTCTTTTCTTCCCTACCCTACTCATTCTTAGATCCACACATGAATAACTTTAGCTTAGTTCATGTTATATTTTGGGTAAAAATTGGCAAAGATTGGAATAATTTTACAAATATTAACAAGAATAAGTGTCACTACATAAATATTTGTTGTCCCTATAGTAGGGTCTGCTATTAGACCTTTGAAGTGATGATCACATCTCTACTATTTATGATATTTCTAGTAGTTTTTGTATAAACAACTCAATCCCCATGTTTTATAGGACTTAAAATTGAGTTTTTAACTTTGCCCTTATTCCACAGTGACATAGGGAGCATAATAAGTGCATCAAAAATCCCAATAAAGCATCCTTTAAGCAATCAATCAATTATCCATGAGATACCTATAGGCTTGGTTTCAAGTCAAAATATGCTATAGTTAGGGATCTAATAGTCTTAAGACCTTTTATAGGCTTGTGGAGGATGTTTGGAACATCAAATGCATTAACTATTGAGATGAATAACATCAATATATATCTCAATAATAATATATGTGAGGTTCAAATAGGGATAATAAAACACAAATGTACATCTACATCTAGATTCAAGAGCACTGCTACAGTAAAGTGGGTGAACCATGCTTAATGGAGACTTCAAGGGTATAGAATTTCAAGTGGGGAAATGAGATTGTTAAGAGATAATCATACATATATCAACTCATGGGTAATTTGTGTATTTTCATAACTTCCAAATCATCTTTTGACCCTATCATAGTTCATACAAAGGACATCACATCATGCATATCGGTCTATATAGGAGAGGTTTATTTTCATAATGAAAGAATGGTGAATACGTGAAGAAGTTAATAGTCTAAAAGGAAAAAAATTAAGTTTTGGACTTTGGAGGAGACCTTGAGGATCCAAACTTAATTGAATATTTAATTCCATGTAATCTTCACCTATAGTTGCTTAAGGGACTCAAAAAATATGTTGATAGTCAAGACATTGAAGTGATAATGTCTTGCATATTTTTAGAGTTAATAGAATATTGTTATGTTTGAATAATCATATCAATTTATTCCTTACTCTTTTCATCCCAACATCTAATAGGTTTAATAATTGATCCTAAATTCACATATTCATAGAAGCTATCCTCACAACTAGAGGTTTGGTCTAGATACAGGCATCCAACAACCTTAGATCATTTGAATGTTATTCTAGATATGAATCATATTTGAGTAGTTTAATTTTAACTAGGTTATATCTAGATTACAAATAGAAATCAAAGGAGATTTTTTGGTCTTTGATATTGCATGAGAACTTTATTTTCTACCCTACCTTACTCCCTCATTTTGAATATTTTAACATGAATCGCGTTAGATTAATGCTCATTGTATATATCCATTTGTTTATTTAAGAGTTTGGGATTATATTAAAAAATACAATTTAATTTACATCATAAAAAAATTAGGTAGATTATGTCACTACCATATTCATGTTATCCCTATAATAGGGTCTGCTTACAAACTGGAAGGTGTTAAGTTGTAACCACATAATATCTCTAGCAAGAAGCCCCAAGGTTTTCCAAGACATATATTATAATATGATAAATGTTATTCTATTATTTGCATTACATCCTTAATGAAGACACACATCAATAGTCTATAAGGACCTAAGGATGAATCTGAATATTCTCAACCTACTATTTCCTATCATGCACTTTTAGGTATTATTACTCCTCAAAATATTAAGGTGGTCAATTTCCTCAAGAAATAGAAGTTGACTACATTTATATACTCTAGGAGTACACAAATTCATCAATAATAAGTTGGCTACTCAATTGACATATTTCATTTAACCAGCTCTAAAATTTCAAATCCTAATTATAGGTGGGGGTATAGTTAATTGTTCTTGTAAATGCCATAGTATAAAGCTATGGGAGACTACCTATTATATTATCTTATGTTTTCTATTATCATGGATGGGGATAATTTTTTTTGGATTTTAATGGCTCACCACTTTACGTACAATTGAGATGAATTTTAAGTAACTATTCATGTTCATTCATTTATAAGGAAGGACATTTGAATTGCATGGTTTATTAGCTAAATCTACACAATTGGCTAGTTTTCATTAGATGATGAATATTATTAAAAAAGGTGTAAAGTAATTATTGTGAAACTATTTTCCATAGAATTTAAACCAAACAAGGAGTCTACCCATATTGAATTACAACTGGTGGAGTCTACCCATTTTTGTCTTATACACCCACTTAACTGATTTTACCTCTTTTCCTTTTGTATCAATTTTTACATCAAGGCTCACTGATACCTAGGCCAACCTAAAACCTCCCTGAACATGACACACATTCTTAAGAATTGTATATTTTTATTAAAAATTTATTGAAGTATACACATGAAGAGTATTTGGAATTATATTTATTGTATTATTTTATAAAATTTTAGTGTTATAATTTGAAAACCATGTGCCTAATCAATATTCATGTGTGAACTCATTCATCATAAGGATCACCAACATCATAGTTAGGCATGCTCTAATAGGGCCAAATATATTACAATAATCTAGGTAGATGATCTGAGTCTTAGTGATTTCATAAGATAAAGTGCTATAAAATTAATAAAAGGGCCAATTCAACACAAATAAATCACACATTTTAGATAGAGTAAAAAAATAAACCGAACACTATTAATATTAAATACCTAAAAATAAGGATTTACAAAAATGACCGTAACAAATATGGTCAATGCTTTGGACACTCTACAACTTGCTCTGTTCCAATCTATCATCACTCTACAATGGATGTTTAAGAAAACTAAGAATATGTAGGAATAGGAATATATGTGGTTAGACATGTTCACTGGTTTTTCTTCCTCTAAAAAATGTGTGAAAATTATATAGGCCCCATTTTTCAAAGTAAATTTGAATTTCAAATTCTTTGGGGACTCTTGCCTATTTCTGAACACAAATGCACCTTGGGAGTAGTCAAGTCGAATTAAAGGCAAGTGATATATTTAATATTATTAAAATGATATTTATATATATTATATTAAAATATATAATATTTATTTGAAATATATACTAAAAACATATATTATATAATGTAATATAATATTAAAATATTATATATTATATAATATATTTTATTATTATTATATAATATATATGTTAATATAGTTTATAAATCAAATTATAATTATTTATTATATATTTTATTATAATATATTTAATATATAATTTATATATAATATTACTCAATTTAATACACACACACATATCATGACATATAATGTATGTATATATGTACTGGTGAGAGAGGTTATGTAAAGGGAAATAGTGTAAAATTATAATCGATAGTTAAACATAGTAATTCCAAACCCTTAATAATGTCAAAATATTAAATAAGTTCATCTTTAAATACAATTATAGGCATAGGTTCACGATCTGAATCACCATGCAATGATTTAGTCTATGATGGCTTGTATTCTTTGTGTAAAGAGATAGCCTCTTAGTATGTAATCTCTATGTCAAAACTGTAACTCCATTGGTTTTGATCAGGGCACATCTATAGTCACTAGATAAAGAGCTCAATTATGGCTAATCACATTTTGTCTTGGTGATTAAAAATGGAGAAATTATTTTTATTACAATGGTACTAAGAAAATTAATAGTGACCA
The DNA here is from genome assembly GCA_037957365.1 of Torreya grandis. Lineage (NCBI taxonomy): Eukaryota > Viridiplantae > Streptophyta > Pinopsida > Cupressales > Taxaceae > Torreya > Torreya grandis. Next base: position 191,474 of record JARHVA010004062.1, read on the forward strand.
AGAATAATTTTACGTTTAGAAAATGGATAAAATATTAAAGTGTGCATATATGTTCTAAAGACACCATCTATTCTATGTATATCTAATATACCTAGTGATTATGCATTCTCATGTGTACCACCATAGTCTTATGTCTCCTAAAGATACTATTAATGTTACATATTTAAAAAATGTGGATGAAACTCCATTTAATATTAAGAAAGATCCTATTTATAAATCATTACCATGGGTTCCAAAGTTTCATGATGATAATTTTACTTTTATTTCCATATTTGAACTTCTATAATTTTCATTTTAATATGGTGTTGCAGTGAATTATTGAACATTTTCTAATGAATCTTATGATCCCCTAGGTGTGATAGGAGACTGATCAAGTGTAATTTGTTGGGACCCATATAAGTCATGAAGATTATATTATAAGGAAAAGCATCTGTTAGTAAAATGCATATATCCTTGGAGGAAATCATAATATGCATTATCATATTATTAATATCCCTATGGAATAGGTTTAATCATATCAACCTCTAATAATACCTCAATGTAGGGAGAGATATGAGTTGACATTTGGCCAACTTCTTAATAATAAGAACTAGAGGCTTTATGAATCTAATAATGTTTTTGTGTGGTACATTCTATAATATAGCTCAATGTGGCACTACCATGTTCATTGTTTGATTGGTATCACATTTTGGTTCATTCAGATTAACTTTTAAGATGGATTGATCTTAAATTTTGTATTAGATGAGGCTAATGTAGTGGTCCCATAATTTAATATCTTGTTTAATGTAAAGAGTTTCATTTCTTGATCATGCTCAGGGTCACACTTCATATTTATCATAAGAGTTTTATGTTACAAAGTATGGGGGCAAGGGTTGAAATGATACCTCTAATTGAAGAGGGTTATGCAAGACATTGTGAATCAAGTAAGACATATTTTAATGCCTTTTAGCTATTCTTCTCAATGAGATAATTTTTTCTGTAATGCTTTAATCATTTGTAATGAGGATTATGGGGATGAATATGTATTCCCACTTGATGTACACTCAATATTAGATGTGAAAGAGGAAAATACATTAATGTTACACATTTAAAAAATCTGGATGAAACTCCACTTAATATTATGAAAGATCCTATTTATAAATCATTACCATGGGTTCCAAAGTTTCATGATGATAATTTTACTTCTATTTCCATATTTGAACTTCTATAATTTTCATTTTAATATGATGTTGTAGTGAATTATTTAACATTTTCTAATGAATCTTATGATCCCCTAGGTGTGATAGGAGACTGATCAAGTGTAATTTATTGGGGCCCATATAAGTCATTAAGATTATATTATAAGGAAAAGCATCTGTTAGTAAAATTCATATAGCCTTGGAGGAAATCATAATATGCATTCTCATATAATTAATATCCCTATGGAATAGGTTTAATCATATCAACCTCTAATAATACCTCAATGTAGGGAGAGATATGAGTTGACATTTGGCCAACTTCTTATTAAGAAGCACCAGAGGCTTTATGAATCTAATAATTTTTTTGTGTGGTACATTCTATAATATAGCTCAAAGTGGCACTACCATGTTCATTGTTTGATTGGTATCACATTTTGGTTCATTCAGATTAACTTTAAGATGGATTGATCTTAAATTTTGTATTAGATGAGGCTAATGTAGTGGTCCCATAATTTAATATCTTGTTTAATGTAAAGAGTTTCATTTCTTAATCAGGCTCAGGGTCACACTTCATATTTATCATAAGAGTTTTATGTCACAAAGTATGGGGGCAAGGGTTGAAATGATACATTTAATTGAAGAGGATTATGTAAGACATATTGTGAATCAAGTGAGACATATTTGAATGCCTTTTAGCTATTCTTCTCAATGAGATAATTTTTTTCTCTAATGCTTTAATCATTTGTAATGAGGATTATGAAAAATCCCCACTTGGTTCAAAGTATTCATTGAAGTTGACATCAAAGGGGATGAATATGTATTCCCACTTGATGTACACTCAATATTTGATGTGAAAGAGGAAAATCCTCCATATTGGTCTCCATCATATTTGATATTTGACCATATCAAATGTTTATTATTTTATTAAATTTTTTAAATTAACTGATCAAGTCATAAATATAAATTTAAGAAAGGTGACTCGCTATCACAGGGGTTTGAATTAGTGAATTTTATCTTAATGGTATTCCATGGGGGATAAAAATTAAGGAGTCAAATCCCTATTAGAAAATTACATAATGTAAATTATCAAATATAAATAAACTTATTTAATAATAATAATTGTAATAAATTATTTTTATTTATCATGTTTAAATATTTAAATATTTTTACTAAATAATTTAATTTTAATTTTTTTCCAGAATGGTTAGTTTTTGGCTCCTCATAAAATGAAACATTTTTGAATGCAATGTTATTTTACTAAATTCCTTATTCATATTCAAGTGGCAATAAATAAAATAAATAAATCCATACTAATAAAAATATTTAAAGACTATCACAATTCCATTGCAAATATTTTGACTATTTTCTACAAGTCTAAATTTCTTTGAATCTAGATAAGGTTCTATCCTCCAACCATAAGAATAAAAAGAATCCCTATACCATTTACCAAAATGAACCATGCCAATTTTTTTATACATGTCCACTTCTAAATCAATTTTAATGACTTGGCATGCATCTTAAGAGTTGTTTATATATTCCACTTGAACTAGAACAATCAAATGTTCAAAAACACATTTCATACTTAATATAATTCTGACTACTTAATGTTCCCCTGTTATTGAGTTAAACAACCAAAAATCATTCAGATAGTGTTAGTTATCTAGGTTTCATCCAAGAATTCTTGAAAGTATAGATCTTTAATTATGGCTTGTAAATATGAGTTGTTTCATTTGACTAAGACTCAAAATAGCAACAACTACTAGATGGTTGTGTAACATTTACTAATTATTATTTTTATTAAACCTCATCCATATGCATATTATAATACAATCATGAACTAATTATACATCACATAATATAATTATCATAGTGTCACTCCATCGTGTATCTATCCAATTTCAATGCTTCTCCATAAATACAAATACAATAAACTAACACACCTATAAGTTACATATGAAGTATAAGTTACATCACTAGTTATGTAAAATTATGATAGGAAGCCATTAGTTGGGCACTAAAAATCTTACTGTAGCTACTCAATACTACCACAAGAATATATGGTGGACATATTTAACCAATAAAAATTATCCATAATCAACTGAAGGCCAATCGTATTCTATATAATTAGTGACATACTGAGATATAAATATTCAAGGATGTGATCAACTTCTTTTGATGACATGTGCTTTATGATCAAATAATTTGAGGCTACAATTATATCTATGTGTAAAGTTTCAATAAAATAACTAAATTCAAATAATAATATGTACAAAATAGTTAAAATAAGGTTAAATATATGTATGTACATATATAATTCTTAAGGTAATATAAAATGTGAACATGTGAATTCTTTTGTTAGGAAATTCATTAAAAAAATCCATATTTACACTTAAACATAATTTACAAGTTTGACTCACACCTCATTAAGTAGTTGCTCAAATGAAATCACATTAGAAACACCTATGTCTACTCCTACCCATATAGATGGATTAGTCTCAAATGAGTTCAATAATGAAACAACCAAAATATCATCATTGATTGATAATATACATACATACATACATACATACATACATACATACATACATACATATATATATATATATATATATATATATATATATATATATATATATATATATATATATAATTACATGCATATAAATAAATGAAAACTTATAACATTCAAAATTACCTCTGTATATATAAACATCAACCAAGTAGCTATAATAATATATGAGCTACAAGACAGTTCACAATCTAGCTAGGAAAAAGATTGTATTATCTCTTATTACAACCTAAAAAATTACATATATATTATTGTAATTTATTATTATGTAAAATAATTATTATCATTTAAGCACTATTTATAGTTTAACAGGTCCAACAACAAAAATTACATGCCAAATTTAAAAGATACTTGCAAAGGTGTAGGTGAGATTTCCAAACCAAATGTATGTTTCAAAATATTAGAAATGAGTAGCAAAGGAACTTACACTAGGTATTTGATCCACCCTATTCACTAGTTCATTTCCATCTTCATGAAGGTCTTCTAGGTCTAATCACTCATGAAGAGTTCAAGTTGAGAACTTCTCAAGTCATGTAGGAAGTGAGAGACCAACGCTAAGGAAGGACAAGGGTTGACATTAGCAGGATCTTGGATATGATCTTGAATGCAAAAAAAAGGATTACAAATGTAAGAAGTATCAAAGAAACTATGGAGAAATATGATAAATACTTCAGAGACCTGACAAGTTAGGAAGATGGACTCTTCATGAAGCTTGTTGTCAATATGAAGTTAATAGATGAGAAACATGATGAGGCAAAGAAGATCATGCAATAGTATAAATAGGGAACTATAACAACACAAGGGTCCCAAAGTCAAGTTAGTTGACTTAACAATATTTTATTGTATAGGACCATTTGCATCCAATCTATTTTTTATTTTTTTAAAACAAAAATTTTGTAGTAAAATGCTCCTAATTTCTCTCAGCAACATGTATTACACATAATTTTTGTAGTCTTAGGAGCACATGTAGATATCTTTAGATCATCTAGTACATGTCTTTGAATCACCCTGCATAAGTCTTTAGATAATCCTTTGTATGTCTTAGGAGCTCACTCAGAACATCTTTCAAGTAATTCTAGAGCATTTTTAGAGTGTCTTGAGAGTATTCAATCCTCAGAGCAAACTTGTCAAATCCTCAAAATTGTAGATGAAAGAGTTATAAAAACTATTTTTTGCCTTCTCAAAACTACCCCATCATTGGTTTGTGTTGTACTCAAAATTAACCCATCCTTGGGATGTGTTTCTATGCTCAAAATTACCCCATCTACGGGATGTGTTATAGTACTCAAAACTATGGTATTCATCTAAGTTAGACACAATAACAAGGTAAAGAATCAGTAATAAATTACATATAAATAAAGAATAAATTTCATTCACATCCTAATTAAATCAAACTTTAGATATTAAATGCAATATAATATATAACCAAATATAACACTTTATGGATAATTTATATAACTATGACGAGCTATAAAAAATGCTCATCATTTCTCCCCCAGACTTTACCTTTTACAATCCCTCTTTTAAATAAGTAGGATGACTAATCCATAATCTAAATTTATTGATTTAAACCTCTAACTTAGATCATAAAATTCAAAATTATGGTCCCAATCATGGTGGCCCCTTGTCAAAAATCCAAGATCTCTAATAGCTATATGCACCCAGGCTTCAAATTCAAGTTTTGCTTGAGAATTACAACACTACCATGGAGATAGATGACTTAGAATGATATGAGGCCTAAACCTCATTCCAATCTAGACATATAAACCTTTTTCCTTTTAGATTCAAGTGATTATCTGGTCCTATACAATTTTAATCTGCAATTTAAAAAACATGTTAAAGATTTACTTGTTCCTATACAATATAATATCCATAAGTCCACTAACTTGACTTTGTTAGCCTTGTGTTGTTGTAGTCCCCTATTATTTCTATTGTAAGATCTTCATTGCCTTGACATGCTACTCATCTACTAACTTCTTATTGACAATAAGTTCCATGAAGAGTCCATCTTCCTGACTTGGTGGGTTTTTGAAGTATTTATGATTTTTACCCATATCTTCTTTGACATTTCTTGAATTTCCAATTCTTTCTTCAACATTCAGTATCATATCCAAGATCCTATTGTTATTAGCCCCAATCCTTCCTTGGTTTTGGTTTCTCACTTCCTACATGACTTGATTAGTTGTCAACTTGAACTCTTCATCAAAGATTAGACCTATGGGGTTGAGTGTAGTGGGATATATGATCATACTCCCAAGTATTTACTCCATCCTATTCACCAGTTCCTTGCCATATTCATGAAGGTTTTCTAGGATTTTAGACCATTTTATCAAGCCTTTGATCTTGTCCACCAAAATTACCATGGCCATATTCAGGTGATCTAAGATAATTATTTCAAAGTTAAGAATTTGATTCTCTATTAAAATAGTGATCAAATCCTTGATTTTATTTTTTGAATTTTGACATTGATGTACTAGATTATTGGCCACAGTTCCTAATTGGCTCACCACATTCTTCCTAGATTTCATTAATTTCACATATTTGAACATATCAAACAAATATGCTTCAAAAATATTTATCATAGCTTCTGGGACTGATAGGACAACTTATTCCTCCAAATTTTCTTGTTACTAATGCATGCCTTTGAGGGTAGCTTATAACTATGCTAATTATGCTTAGGCTAATTCAAGCACACTCTCCTAAAATATTGGGTTCTCATTTGAATTTTGTTCTCCCATTGGGGTTAAATTGGTCAATGCCTCTACCTTTTGGTAAGTGATTTATTCACCACCAACTATGACCTTTTTCTCTATAACTCTTTGTAACCCAGCTATCTTTGGGTCAAATTTGACCCCAATTGATGACTTTGTCACTTTAAGACTGAAATCTCCATTTTTGCTCCACTTTATTCTCCTAAAGCAACCACCTTTTTCTCCTCTTCCTCTTTCAAGGCCATAATCCATGGCTTGAGATCTTCATGCACAGGGATATGGATGGCCTACATCATAGTCTAGGGATGGTGCATAATGGGCACATTTTGTAATTTATGTCCATAAATGAACCACTCTAGAATATAAGGACCATAAATTAGGTTCTCTTCACTAAATATATTGTCTTCACTCAAAGGATGAGTGGAAGTCAACTTGGGCTTCTTGGTTTTTAATGGAACTAAGGATAGCTCAACTTTTCTATTGGGGGCATCTACAAGAACTAGGTTTAGTGTTACTTCCTTCCCCTTTTATTTATTTTCCTCCTCAGCTTGAGCTTATTCTTCATCAAAATCATAATATCTAGATAATATTCTAGGTGCATCCTCAACTATTTCATTAGGGTCTAGGGATACCATGTGAATCTCCTCTACAAGTGATCCTTATTCTTCTACTTGGGTTAAAGATGACACAATCTCATCTGGTCTTCTTTATTTTGGTCTTTGCTTAACCTACACTTTAAGATTAAATGTATTTATTTATGGTTGTGTTGGTGGAGGCCTGGAAGACTCCTCACTGAGTAAATGGTATTTCTTTGTTCCCAATTTACATCTATCATCTCCTTTTTTTCCCTCAGTAGTCTAGACTTAGGTCTTATGTTTCATTTCTTCATCCTCCTAGTGACCTCAGAGTAATTGGATGACTTAGTATAAATTGAGTCAAAATCTCCATGATTATGCTCATATGATATGTTCAGTATCTGTTTGGCCTTTACATATGCCTTTACTCTTCCATATGGATCCTACTATCTCAACTCATCCATTTGCAGATTAAATGATGATTTATGTCTAGATGTTACCTCAATGTTGTTCCATTATTTGAATATGGTTATACCAATGGTAATTGGGAAGTTGTGAAGCAATCCCTTTCTTTTGGTCTTGAAAATACCATCTATCCCATTGTATAGCTAGTAGCCACCTCCTATTCTACTAATTTTTTTGGTACATGGATAGGTAGTCTAAGAGGGGTGCATTGGGTTCCCTCAACCTTGATGATAGTACATTTTGTATACAACTAGATATATCCAATAATGTCTACATATTTCTTGATTAATGGGCTAACCCTTTCCATGGGATGACTAGTTATAGCCTCACTAAGTGCCAAATAAACATAGTCATAGATAAATTAGATGTGATACCTATATTTGAATATGTGCAAATTTGAATATATTGTAAAACTATTTGAGTTCCAATTGGTAACAATTTTGTTAGGTTTTGAAATTTTATGGTAACAAGAAGGGCATCTAGAAGGTATGACATCATATAAAATTTGGTTTTTTTCCTCTGTATAATTTCAAAGATTTGTTTAATTAAAGTAATGCTAATTACCTTACTTAAATGAGGGCTGATCTATTTTTCAACCATAAAGTACACAAAGGGCACCCAAATTTTGTCTACATATGTAGTGGTTGCATTCCCACACAAATTGTTCATCATTTTCATAATCATTCAAATCTTGGTTCTAAATTAGCTAATGGGGATGTTTTTTCTGAAGTTAAAAAAGACTTAATTCCTAGAATACAACCCTAGGGAAAGGATATTTTTTATATCATTCCATTTAGCCCAATTTTTGATTGATCTTAGGTCTATTTATGGTTTTGTCAATTTTTAATAATGATCAAAATCTATGGGAGAAATGTGGGCCATCTTCTTTTGAGTATGCCCATTAATCAAAATTCTTTTATCTATTATAGCATCCTTAAAAATGGGAGCAAGGATATAAATACAGTGGATTTCCTCAGGTTTGGCTATTGTGTAGTGTATACTAGTCATTTATATAACAACTATGTCATAGTAGCATCTTTTGGCTGACACATTCTTCTGCTTCTCTTTGGTGATGGTGGGTTATTATTAAATGGTCCATAGAATCCTAGATCAATTGTTATCTCCTATGTTTAGAGTAGTGGAATCAAACTCTATGTATTTGAAAATCCTCCCTTCTACATCTGAGGTTAAGTAAATCTCCACATCCTCCTTGGAAACACATCTCAGAGCTACCATGGCTATGAATTTCAAAAAATAGCCCACTAGTGGACTATGATTCAGTTCCCAAATTGAATTATCCTTGGCTTAATTACAATGATCATAGGGTCAAATTTGGGCTCTCATACTTTTCAGGACTTTTTTGAAGGTTTATGCAAAGATCTAATTGTGGCAATGAGTCTAAATTGTGAGTTTCGTGCCTTAGATTTTATTTGGATTGAGAATTTATACATTTGCCTTTTGCAGGTCCACAAAATATTCAAACCTATTATGTCTTACTTATGTGGCATCATCATGGCATCTATGTGGCATCTATCTCATTAATATTTAAAAGTGACTATTTCCCTTTGAAAAATCTTATTTACCTCACACTATTAGATTTCCTTGCATGGATCAACATGGGCTATTGATATCGATATGAGGGATCAAATTTTAATGGTTCTGTTATGATATTCCTCATAGTTATGATACTTTTCACCACCATATTTGTTCTAGATTTTCTAAAAAATACACCTTCATCTCATATCATTGGATCTTCCTTGCCCAAATTAATGTGCTCCACTTGATCTTTATCTAATAGATTATGTCCTTTACTCCATTTACTATTGATTAGAATTTATACACTCAGCCACATACCATTAAATTTTTAGAAGATGCTCAAGCTTTAATTCATGTCTCGTGGTTTTGACACTTGTAATTTTCATTCTTGCTTTGAGTTCTTTTGACTTTTTAAATTTTATCATGCCCCATATGTATGTCATTGCCAAATACAAAAAAATATAGAAGATGAGTTTATGATACTGGGTGTTATGTTAATGTGACTTTCACTAACATCCCAAAAATGGTGTATGAGTGATTAACCCCCCAAAAATTTCCCCAAAATTTAGTCTTAGTACTAAATCCATCAAATATGACTCAAACCTGCCATTTTTGTGGCATTCAAATTTCAAGCAGTGAAAATGTGTAATGACAGTTAGCCATCATATTTCTTACAATAGGGGTCAAAACCATATCATCTATCTAATTAGAAACACTACCATATTGGTTTACATCAAATCCTTCACCTCATCTATTTTTAGTTCCAGTGCATAGAGCACCACAGGATATGCATTAGTGTGGTTGAGTAATAGTGTTAGTTGGACAATCTCCATGTCCACTCTCATAAACATTAGTATGGGAAAATTGGCTCATATGTTACATGAGAGTGTCAGTAAGTGCATTAAGTGCATGTAAACTATCAATCTCTACAACATATTTCACTATAGAGGGGATTGTCTCATGCTAAAGTGGCTATTTGATATTCTCATAGGTTTATTAGGCACATGATATGCACCCAACCTATCCTATCAAAGTCTTTTTATTGGCCCTAAAAACTTGTAATAATAAAATTAATAAAGAATTTCATTCACAATATTAAACTTGAATTAAATTTTCCTCAAAAAAATGAAAGAAACTCATTATTGTTAGAAGATGGGACATTGTAACAATCCACCATTAGTCCCAAAATTTCTTTCTCATCAATGAATGGTGGCAGTAGTGGATTGGGAAATGTTTGAATTACGTTAGAAGTGGCAGATTGGTTCTTATATTACTAAATAATGATATTTTATTTCTTTTTATTTTCCTTTATTTTATCTTTCAAACTAATAGATTACAATTTGACATTATCATAATGTAGAAATTACATGTCTCTATATAAGTTTCCTATCTGTCAATTTGACATGTTACCATTTAATCAAATTCACCTATAGTAAGGTAGGGGTCTCATGCTAGGGGATTGCTAATTATTTTTAAGGGGATGCTGCTAAAAAAATTTACGATTATTTTTCCTAATTTTTTGTCCTACGTTCTTTAAAAATTTGTGAAATATACATTGCTAAAAAAAATTAGGATTATTTTACTTAAAAAAAGTTATTTGAAAATAAATAAATATGATTAGATACAAAACTATAGTTAGAATCAATGAATTCATATTATATGAAATAAAGAGTTTCTAACATTATATTAATTTTTTTTTAATTGATTGTAGGTGAATGAATACATGCATCTTAGTAACTATGTATTACAAAAAACCATAAACAAGGCTACAGTATAAATGAGTCAAAAACACCAACAATTCTTATCCACAAAAACTGATGAACATATCTCCAACTCACTTTGTGGTACCTGTAGTCAGAAACACATCTCATAATTAGACTTCATAATTGAAATTAGTAAGAAATCTTAATAAACTATAGAAATAAACCAAACGATTTGAGCACGGAAACAAACTCACTAAGATAGATATTCATTGGTGCTTTAGATTAATTTGAATTTATTCAATAGAAGAATAATGTATCACTAATTTAAATTATAGTTTAAAAGACTTGATGGTTAACTAAAAATTTGATGATCATTTTGTAAAGTAGATCAAAGACTACATTGTATCATTTGTATGTAATTTAAAATTTCTTAGACTTTTTATAACCAAGTTTGAAGGGATACAAAATCAATCATTCACATTAATTAAAATTAATTGATTGTCTATCTGATTTATTGCCAACTGTCCCATGCCAAGTGTCATCTATAACATCAAATTTAATGTTTGTGATACATGATTTCAATTTCTTGATACTTGATTTTAAATTTTAATTTAATTGCTACCAAAAATTAATGTTTGATAGATTTTCTCTTCAAAGTAATCTACCTCATTTGTTGTGCATATGGTGAAGGTTTATAGAGTTTTAAATCTGTACCTGTGAGCATATTTTTGACCCCATAATGTTAAATGAAGCAAGAACACCCATTTTCATGCTACGTAGAATTATATAATACATTAAAGGCATAAAAATTCATTTTTTAAAAAAAATTTAATATTATTTCTAATAATAACAATAACAATAACAATAACAACAACAACAACAACAACAATAATAATAATAAGGTCCATGATGCCAAGTAGCACCTTGGTTATGGTTTGAAAGAAAACTTAAAACATATGGGACCACCTCATTTACCCATCATGGGTAGGCACCTTACTGTGCTAGGAATATGAGGTGTGCAATCCTTACCCCATGAAAGATTTGAACATGTGACCTAACTTATAGGAGAACATGTTCTTCACCATTAGGCCAATTCAATTTTTTACTATTAATAATATATAAATATATTATAATTTCTGTAATCTTGATAATTGAAGTTTTTATGATTCTTGTATTGAATTTTTTTTCAAGATAAAGTTGCTTGGCTTACAGTTTACTATTTAAATTTATTTTATTTTATATTGATCTCATTTGGCCACATGTTTTGTAAATATCATTTTTAACTGAGTTTTAAGGGTTACAAAATTAATCATTTGCATTACTTAAAATTAATTGATTATTCATCTATTTTGCTATCCCATGTCCCATGCCAAGTGTCATCTAGAACACCAAATTTAATTTTTCATCATATGTGATTTAACCTTCCTAATATGTGATTACAACTTTTAATTTAATGGCCATTGCCTACCAAACATTATTAATGTTTGATAGGTTTTTTCTTCGAAGTAATCTACCTTATTTGTTGTGCACATGGTGAAGCACCATATAGTTTTAAATCCATACCGGTGATCATAATTTTGACTATGTAATGTTAAATGAATCAGAAACCCAACCTATTTTTATGTTACTTGGTATTATACAATACATTAAAAGCATAAAAATTCATTTAATTTTATTAAAAATATAATAATATTTTTATATTATTAACAATATGTAGATGTATTGAAATATATTATACTGAAATATATAATATATATTATTGATTTATAACCTATATATATATATATATATATATATATATATATATATATATATATATGATACAATATTATTGATTAATATTAAAATATATTTAAAAATATATATAATTTATATATAATATTAATATATAATTAACTAGTTTAATCTATAAAAATATTATGATATATATTATATGTCAATTATATTTATTTAATAACAAATATAATTTGTGTGTGTGTGGGGGTAAGAGGGGTTATATGAAGTGAAAGAGTGTAAATCAACAATTAAACCTAGTAATTACTCCAAACTCATGACAATGTCAAAATAAGTTCATTCAAAATAATTGTGGGCATAATCCTATCGGGATCTAAATCACCATGCAATGCTTTAGTCTATGATGGCTTGTATTCTTCATGTAAATATATAGCCTCTTAGTATAATCTCTATGTCAAAATTACAACTCCCTTGGTTTCAATCAGGGGGCATCTATATTCAGTAGATAAAGAGCTTAGTTGTGGATGATCAGGATTTGTCTTGGTGATTATAATGGAGAAATTGATTTTGTTATAATGATGCTAAAAAAATTAAAAGTGACCAAGAAGAATTTCAGATTTAAAAATATGATAAAAAATTTAAGTGGACATATATATTCTAAAGACACCATCTGTTCCAATGTGTATGCCTACTATTGTACCACCACCATTTATTTCTCATAATAATTAATAATGTTACATCTTCAAAAAATGTGGATGAAACTTCACTTATTATGCAAGAGCCTATTATTTCTAAATCAGTCCCATCGATTCCAAAGTTCCATGATGATAATTTTACTTTTATTTTCATATTTGAACTTCTAAAATTTTCATTGTACTATGGTCTTGTAGTGGATTATTGAACTTTTTCTAATTCTGATGATCCCCTAGATGTGATCCAAAACCCATGGTAAGAGACCCATCAAGTGTATTTTGTTGTAACTAGTCTATTTCTATTTTAATGGAATGAAATTCCCTAAATTATACAATTCTACATTTAGATACAATTTATAAATGAAAAGTATATATATAGAAATACTATATACAGTAAGTGTTCTAAGGTAAATTAATTATGCCCTCATATAACCATAATTTAGATAAGTAAATAAAATCTTTTCCCAAGAGGTCTTTGATTTACTAGGTATGATTTTGTGTTACTTATTTTAATTACCATTTAAGGGTCGATTCATCTCCAAATATTAGTTTTTAAGTTCAATAAAGCTGACTTACCATCATAGGTATTTGAATTGGTGAATTAAATTATCTCAAAGGTATTCTAAGGGAGATAAAAATTAAGAAGTCAAATCCCTATCAGATAATTTTCTTATGTTACATATTCAAAAAATGTGGATAAAACTCCACTTATTATGCAAGAGCCTATTATTTTAAAATTATTAGCACAATCTCTACGTCAAAATTGTAATTCCCTTGGTTTTGATCAGAGAGTGTCTGTATTCATTGGATAAGGAGATAAATTATGGGTGATCAATTTTTGTCTTGGTGATTTCAATGGAGAAATTACTTTTTGACAATGGCACTAAAAAAATTAGAAGCGACCAAGAGGAATTTTAGGTTTAGAAATATGATAAAAATTTGAAGTGGACATATATTTTCAAAAGACACCATTTACTCTAATGGGTATGATTAATATTATACCACCACCACTTGTTTCTTCTAATAATTAATATTAATGTTACATCTTCAAAAAATGTGGATGAAACTCCACTTATTATGCAAGAGCCTAATATTTCTAAATCATTACCATCAGTTCCAAAGTTCCATGATGATAATTTTACTTCTATTTCCATATTTGAACTTCTATAATTTTCATTGTACTATGGCCTTATAGTAGATTATTTAACACTTTATAATTCTAATGATCCCCTAGATGTGATCCAAAATCCATGGTAGGAAACCCATCAAGTGTAATTTGTTGCAACAAGTCTATTGTTAATTTATTGGAATGAAATTTCCTAAATTATACAAATATACATCTAGATAAAATCTATAAATGAAAAAGTATATATATAGAAATACTCTATATAGTAAGTGTTCTAAGGTAGACTAATTATTCCCTCACATAACCATAATTTAGATAATCACACAAAATCCTTTCCCAATATGTCTTTGATTTATTAGGTAAGATTTTGTGTCACTTAGTTTAATTACCATTTTGGGGTCAAATTCATCTCCAAATATTAGTTTGTAAATTCAAGAAAGGTGACTCACCCTCATAGGTATTTGAATTGGTGAATTAAATTATCTCAAAGGTATTCTGGTGGGGGGGGGGGGGTGTTAAAAGTTAAGGAGTCAAATTCCTATTAGACAATTTGTTTATGTTACATCTTCAAAAAATGTGGATGAAACTCCACTTATTATGCAAGAGCCTATTATTTATAAATCATTACCATCATTTACAAAGTTCCATGATGATATTTTTACTTATATTTCCATATTTTAACTTATATAATTTTCATTATATGTCTTGTAGGGGATTATTGAACATTTTTATAATTTTGATGATCCCCTATATGTGATCTAAAACCCATGGTAAGAGACTCATCAAGTGTAATTTGTTGGGACTCGTATAAGTTATAAATTGACCAAATATTCTCAAGTGTTGTTTACAAGTGTAGGGAGAGTCTCATATGAGTTGACACTCAACCAAATTAAAAATAAGAAGCACTATAGGCTTTTTGAGTCTAGTATTTTTTTGAGAGATGAATTTTGTAATATATCTCATTATGGCACCATCAATTCACTATTTTATTGGTATCACATTTTGGTTCATTTATATTAACATTGTAAGATGGATTGATATTAAATTTTGATATATTAAATGAGTGTAATGTAGTGGCTTCAAACTTTACTACATTATTTAATGTAAGGAATTCCATCTCTCTCTATCATGCTCATGGTCACCTAGTTGTTTCTCATGAGTCAAAAAAATTAGTTCCAAAAAGTGTGGTAGTAATAGATGAAATGATACCTCTAATGCAAGAGGGTTATGCAAGACATATTTTGAATCAAGCACATAATTTGGATGCCCTTTAGGTGTTCTTCTCAATGAGAGATTTTTTTCCTCTAATGCTTTAATCATTTGTAATGAGGATTATGAAAAAGCCTCACGTTGGTTATTTTACCACAATTTACAATATTTTGTCTCAAATACAAATATTAATATCTAAAGACATCTATAAAAGGATTCAAGTCTATTATATAATAATAAATGGAAATCTATTTATAGACACACTATATAAATAAAAAGTGTTTTTCTGATAGCTAAAATGATCTTGGTCATCATATAATAGACGAATAAATCATCATAATTCCTTATAAATTCTTTTCAAATGAGTCAATAGATAAAAATATAATTGATCATCTTGGGATGTACTAATTAATCATCAAAATGCCCTTGAAAAGCTTCCCAAATAAGTATTTTGCTATTTTTTTGGAATGTGATCCCTAAACCATACAAATCTACATTTAGATACAATCTATAAATGGAATGCATATTTTATAGAAATAATATATATAGTAAGTGTTTTGAGGTAGCTAAAAATGACATTGATCATCTTGGGATGTACCAATTTGTAGTAATTTAAATCTACTCAAACATCAAACTACCTAAGTAGTATCTAGAGCCATTATAACTAAATGCAATATATGAATTCAAAATTCAAATAAATATTATAATCCTAAAGCTAAATGTTCTAAATCATTTTTAAATAGAATATTAAAACAAGAGGATTGGATTGATTACCTTAGACTTTGACATTATACTAGCATGATCATGGACTATTGATGATGGATTAGATTGGAATGAAGACTCTTAATCACTTTAATATTTGGATATGGATTTTATAGATGATTTGTAGTTATATCCAATGGAAGAATGGATTTGATTAAATAGAAAGAGGAGGGAAGGATCAATGGTTGATATTCAAAGTTGGTTTGGGGAGATTAAGGGTTGGGGATTGTTCTTGGAAGCTTCTAGGTTTATAGGATTATAAAGAAGAGGGGTGAGAATAGAGATGATTATAGAATTGGATAATTATATAATCCTCTTAGGGACTAATTAGGATTAATTAGGGGGTTAGTTAGGGATTAGGTGGGTGATTCAGGACTAGGCATGTAGGAGAGCATAAGAATAGGCTAGGGTAGATGGGTAGGTGGGCCATGGGAATTTAAAATTCCCAAATAATAGATAAGTGGGGATTAGGATAAGATAATGAGGATTTATGATATTAATTAATTGATTAGTGGGGATGGATAAGGTTATTATATGACAAATAATGAAGGGGATATTAGATAAATAATCAGAAAGGGGTGATAAATTAGCAAGATGAAAGGGGATAAATTAGATAAGTGAAATTAGTGTCGACCAATAATAATATTAGTGAAGTTAAATGGAGTGAGTGAATTTAGATTCATATATCTTGGGATGTACTAGTTAATGGTCAAAATTCCCTTGAAAGGCTTCCCAAGAGATATAATTAAATATTGTGTTTCATTAGTAATATAATTTATATAATCTTAATAAATAAAGTTTTTGTGATACTTGTATTGAAATATTTTCTTAAGAGGAGTAAATTTGTTTGGATTATATTTTCCTATTTAAATTTAATTTATTTTACATGGATGTGATTTTTCCATGTATTTTTGACCCCAATATTTGGCTTCAAAGTTGAAGTACTTGTGTTATTGGTCGAAATGTTTAACCCTGACTCTAGATTAAGATATCACATGGCTTGTTGTCATGAATGAAAAGTTAATGTTTATAGTTTGGTATGGTGTATAATAATTGTGCCCTCACATAAACATAATTTATATAATCCCACAAAATATTTTTCCAAGTCTAGGTCTTTGAGTTACTAGGTACAATTTTGTGTTACTTATTTTAATTACCATTTGGGGTTGAATTTGTCTCCAAATATTAGTTTGTAAATTCAAGAAAGGTGACTCATTCTCACAGGTATTTGAATTGGTGAATTAAATTTTCTCAAAGGTATTATATGAGGGCTAAAAATTAAGGAGTCAAATCTCTATTAGACAATTTAATCATGTAATTTAATGAACAAATATAATTAAACTTTTTTAGTTACAATAATTATAATAAATAATAAAAAATTGTAAACATTTTTATATTGAAAAACTATCTGAGTTTGTTATTTATTTTTATTTATGTTTAAATATTTAAATATTTTTATTAAATAATGTACATTATTTAAATGTTTAAATATATATATATTTTTTAAAATAATTTTATATGTTCAATTTTTTTATATAAATTTTTAAATTATTATATAATTAAAAATTCCCATGTGCTTTTGAAATTAGGTCAAGTTTATATTTTATCTTTCCATTATTTTTTCTCTCCCTTTAGATGGTTGAAAAACATTCTTTTATTGATTGTTAGGTTAACTATTGCATTAGTGGTGGAAGCATTGACCCCATTTTTCATTATCATTTCTCAAGGTCCTTATTATTAGGTATTTAATCTATGTAATGTATTATTTTAATATATCTAAAATGTGTGATTTATTTGGCTTGAAATGACACTTTTATTCATTATTTATCACTTTAAGTTATGAAATCATTGAGATTCAGATAGACCTAGATTTTTGTTATGAAATGGCTAAGATAATGAAATGACAGAGATTAGGATTGTTTATCACTTGTATTCAAAGGGACCCAAATGGTGAATGTGATGGATTTTTTATTTTTAAATTAATTGTAAACAAATAATGAAATTGTCAAGATAATGAAATGGTGGAGGCTAGGATTATTTAGTGCTTACTTCTATTTAATAAGGACCCAAATGGTGAATGTGAGGGGAAAGCAAACATTTTTTTATTAACTGTAAGCAAATAATGAAATGGTAGAGATTAGTATTGTTTAGTTCTTATATTCAATAGGGACCCAGATGGTGAATGTGAGAGGAAAGCATACATTTTTAATTAGCTGTAAGCAAATAATGAAATGGTCAAGATAATGAAATGGTAGAGATTAAGATTGTTTAACACTTACTTATTTTCAATATGGACCCAAATGGTTAATGTGAGGGGAAAGCAAACATTGTTTACTAATTATAAGCAAATAATATAGTAAAAAAGTGACATGATGTGAGAGGGTTTCAATGGTTCCACCCTATCTCTATCTCCTCACATCATTCATCTGTTGGCTCTATTTTGGATACTACAAATTGTTTCTATTTTAGGTTGAATTGAAAAGTCATTTTTTGGCATATTCCACATTATTATTAGTTGAGTTACATTGTTTCCATTTTAGACTAAGTTGAAAAGTCATTTTTTTGGGTGGTAAATGTTTCCCTCATGCCATGTCATAAAATTTAATGAATGAATGATTGAATAACACTTATCATTATTATTTAGGGTGGTAAAATTTTCCCTCATGCTTTGATATTCTTGGGCAGAGGGGTTCCATGCATCCTTATATATTAAAAAATATCTTATAAAATATCTAAACCTTAAAGATAAGAGCAACTATTATTTAAGGAGAAGTTTTTGGAGGGTGGGAAGTAGCAGGGGAAAAAGATTTGTATGGCTGCTCCTTTTTTTTTGGTTGATGACTATCATTTCCATCCAATCAATTTTTTATTTTTTTAAACAAATGTTTTGTAGTAAAATGATCCTAATTTCTCTTAGTATCATGTATTACACATAATTTTTATGATATTTAGAGGACATTCAGATATATTCAAAACATCTTGTACAAGTCTTTAGATCACCCTGTATAGGTCTTCAGAGCATTCCTAGACTTTTTCAAATAATCCTATGTATGTCTTTGGAGCACACCCAGAGCATCTTCAAAGCAATTCCAAAGCATATTTAGAGAATTGAGTCTTTGGAGATTACTTGTTGAATCCTCAAAATTCTAGCCACAAGAGTTGTAAAAATTGTGCATTGCCTTCTCAAAATTATGCCATCATTAGGATGTGTTGATTTACTTAAAATTACCCCATCCTTGGGATGTGTTGCTATACTCAAAATTACCCTATTCATGGGATGTGTTGTTGTAATCAAAATTATGCTATTCATTCAAGTTAAACATAATAAAAAGTTAAAGAATCAATAATAAATTACATATAAATGAAGAATAAATTGCATTCATATCCTACTTAGATCAAACTTTAACTATTAAATGCAATACAATATATAACCAAATGCAATACCTTATGGATAGTTTATATAACTATGATGAGCTATATGAAATTCTCATGATTTCTCCCCCACACTTTACCTTTTGCAAGTCCTCTTGTAAAGAAGTAGGATGACTGATCCTTAATCTAATTTTTTTGATTCAAACCTCTGACTCCTATCATAAACTTTAAAATGATGGTCCCAATCATGGTGGTCCCTTGGTAATAATCCAAGATATCAGATAATTGTATGCACCTAGGCTTACAATTCAATTTCTACCTAATAATTCTAACACCAATATGGAGATAGATGACATAGAATGATAGGAGGCCTAAAAATCATCCCAATCTAGACATCTGAACCTCTTGCCTCTAAGCACCAAGTGATTACATGGAAAAATACTTTGGATATTCTTAGACTCCACTCAATATTGGTGGGGATGAGGAATTCGCTATGCTTCAACTCAAGAGGTAATGTTTTCCACTTGGAAATACTTGCATTGAAACCATTGGCATAATGGTGGTTTAGAAAAGCTCTAAAAATTGCAATATTAGATATCAATAGCTCATGATACTTGTTATTCATATACGTATGATACAATGGTTGAAAAGAAGAAATAAGTTTCTTTACTTCTAAAAATTATGGTCTCATGCATAATTCAGTGGTGCTTTGTAATTCCAAAAATCTATTATTGGCCTATTTCTATGCCATTTGGTTCTTTAGAGTGGAGAGAAAGGCACACAATTATGTTTTTGCAACAAATATTATTTTTAGAAAACTAGATTGATATCCTAACAACAAATTGGAAGTATAGAATTCACAAATGGTAGCCTACCTTTATTCAATGCTCTTTAGAAAAATGTCCATAAATAATGCTCATATTCAATGATATGTGAAAAAATAAGGGAAATTAACTGAATCTACCATTTATAAAATTGATCATGTAATAAAAGAACATAAACTAACGAAGGTTGCCTACATGCTAATAGTTTCTTATAAATAACACATGTGCTAGATAGAAACCTATGCTTTCTGCAATTATAGTTGGGATTATGCCTATTGATTCTAAGATTCCTCCTTAAGTTTGGTTGTTTCATCCTTTAATTTTTGAATTTTCTTTTGGGCGATATGTTAGATAAAGATTATTTCATGTAATGGAATAGGGAAAGAGGGAACAACTCTTTTTGGGCCCTCTGTTTGAACTACAATGTCTCATGTGTCTCTTTGAATGGACTGAATAGAGGCTTATAACTTAGAATTCAGAGCGATGAGCTCTATTATCCTATTAGTATGTTGGGAAAGCATTGTATTTTTATCAAAAATACTTTCTCTAAATTATTAATTAGATTACACTTATCAATATTAGCATTTTTCAAATTAATAATCTAAGTGTCCTTGATAACAAGAAAATTCTAAAAAATACTCAATTTTTGGGTCTATGAAAACATTACATTGTGGACCCTAGTTTGTTCATATTATATTCCTTGAATAATTATTTTTTGTTCACTAGGTCTAGTAACATATTATTCCCACCTTTGTTTCAAATTATAAATCATCAAGTCCTTACCATTCAAAATTGGAGGATAACATCTAAATATGTTTGTTGTATTCTGATTGTTTCCTCATGGCATGATAAAGCCATGGCATGCTGTAATTATTTTTATTCATTGATAGAATTTGGAGAATATATATCTTCTTCAATCAAGGTTTCCTTAACCTTATCAACAATAGAGGGCAAAAGACACTCTCCTTGAGGTACAACTTCTTCTGCTAGGATTCCATTTGCAAATACAACTTCTTCTACAACTTGTACATCTTCTTCTTCTTCTTTTTATTTCTACAAGATAAGTTGGTTAATGCATTAGAATTTATTTGTAGGAGGATTAGGGTTGTCTAAATAAAGCCCCATTTTTTGTTTTGATCTTTTGTGTAGTATCTTCAGAACCAATGGTGACAAAGATAGTTAATTTACAATTTGAATTATAGGTTATTCAATCTATATTATAGTGGAAGGAGGAGAGGAAAGGCATGGTGTATTTTTTTCAAGAACTAGAGAAAAAAATTTAAGGAAAGAGGAATAATTCTTTTCACCCCTTGGTTTACTAATAAAATAATGGCAAAAAATGAGTGTAACTAGCCCATGATGGTGGGTAAGCCCAATACCTCATCTTATCTTTTGAGAAACATTAATTAGAGTATTATGAAGGAAAGAGGGAAGATTGATATTATATTCTTCTTGAACATCTTATTTCTTCAAGTGAAGGAGCATCATAGCATCTCCATCCAATAGTATAAACTGACCATCACAAGTGATATATTTCATTATCCAGAAAACAACATTTTACCAATGTTGAGGAAGACTTTTTTTTAGAACCCTTGGCCACTCCTTGGTGGGATTTATTAGTCTTGGATGTGTCTAATTTTATTCAACACACATATAAATTAGGTTATAAAAATTAATCTTTTAAATACCAACTACTCCATCCTCAAGAATCACAGATAAAACATTGATTATAGAGAGATTTACTAGAATGTTCTTCCCTTTACTAAAAACATGATAATCATAAAAATTGTCATAGAATTCTTGAAAAATTTATTAATGGAATACCTAAAACATTTTATATAAATTCAACCAACCTACTATTTTAAAGACATCTCTAGTTGCTTCATCTTTTAGCAATACATTAGAGGATTCTAGTTCACTTTTTTTCTTTCTCCCACCCATCTTTAGAGCAAGTAATATTTAATTACAAATCTAACTATATTGTAAAAACATAGATCTATAATTTACATAGGGAATAGGGGAAGAAAGAGGTTAGAGATACAACACAATAATTGGTGGTAGTGACAATGCAAAAATGAATATCAAAGTAGGTTATATGTTGTGATTATGACAATAATTATGGTGGCAGTTATGGTTGTCTCTTTGTATCATGAGAGATATAATAGGAAGGTGATTTATTTGGTTAAGTAGTAATGATCTGTCATAAAGGTCATTATTGGTAGTACTGGGAACAATAATTGTAATTAATTATGAATCATACCAAATATTTTTGAAAGACCCTCTATTTAAAATATAGTTACATCAACATTATTTGAAAAGACCATTTGAAAACATCATCACATCAAATGTATTGGAGGAAATATTTTGAAAATACTATCACATCAAATTTATTAGAGGATATCTTTTGAAAACATTGTCACATCAAATTATGGATTACAACATTATTGGTCTAATGGCATTGTCTTGATTCTTAATGGTAATGGTGGATTCTTCCCATTCATGATTTTTCATCTTAGGAGCAAAGCTATCAATATTCAAAGCATACCTTCAAGTATTTAGAGCTAAGTTACTAGTATTTAGAGCTAAACCTTCAAACTATAGAGAAAAACTTAGTTTAGAATTTGTTTATATATATATATATATATATAAGGTGCTAAATATATACAAGGTTTTTGTAATATATTACAAAAACCTTGTATATATTACAAAAAACCTTGTATATATTTAGCACCTTATATATATATATATATATATATATATATATATATATATATATATATATATATATATATATATATATATATATATATGTTGTTTGTATTTATTTGTAGCCAATTACATCTACTTAATCCATGTCTTGTCTGAAGAACCACTTGGGGGCTATGTTGATGGAGGCAATGGCTGAGCTAGAGTTAGCCCTTAGAAGGTAGATGTCTGGGGAGAAAATATCTCCACATGGTAGAATAAGTAATTATAGTGTTTTTAATCTATGGCCAATGTAATGGTATTAAAATTGGTGTCTCAGAAGACTATGTTTATCCCATATGAGTAGAGAAACGGGACCTATTCTGACTTGGTGGTTCTAAACATTCCTACTTCAGCCATGGCTTTTGAATTTTGATTGATGAGATCATATATTATCTTAATGTTAAATGAATACATATAAGTCCTTTTTGGAAAGCTTGAATAATGTAATGATGATAGAGATCTAATTTTGTGTTGTATTAATGGCGAGCTTGTCAAACTTTAAACTATTGATTTTAACAATAAATTGCACCAGAATTCAATTTAGCTTTAATTTGAATTTGATTTACCATCAATTTTATATTTAAAGTAAAATATTACCACCTTTTGACATGTGGTTCCCACATAAAATAAAACTAAGTACTCACATGCCTTGAATATGACTAAGCTACCTATTTGGCTCAAAATCTAGACACATGGCACCTTCTGATTGCCTTAAAAATTCTCAGAATGTATCTTTGTGTGATGACTCATTTGTTTTTTCACTATATGATGGCCATCAATTCTTAGCAAGTTATCAAGTGGTGCCTTTTAATTTTGATACCTTGAATGGAAAATTCACTCTTGTGCATGTTTTAAAGATATCTCCTAGGAGATACCTTGAAGGTGTTATAAGGGCCCTTCAAAAATCACCTAGTAATGCCTTACATGTAAAGGAAAATTACACTTGTTCCTTAAAGGAGAAATTCAATCATGTGCCTATTTTTAAGGTATCTCCTAAAAGATATATTGAATGGGAAATCCACTCTTGTGCATGTTTGAAAGGTATCTCCTAGTAGATACCTTGAATATATTACAAAGTCCTTCAAAATATCACCCAATAGTGCCTTTCATGTAAAAGAAAATTCCACTTGTTCCTTGAAGGATAAATCCACTCTTGTGCCTATTTGAAAGGTATCTCCTATGAGATACATTAAAGAAGAAATCAAATTTTGTACTTGTTTGAAAGCTATCTCCTAGGAGATACCTTGAATTAATTACAAGGGCCCTCAAAATATCACCCAGTAGTGTCTTCCATGTAAAGGAAAATTGCACTTGTTCCTTGAATGAGAAATCCACTCTTGTCCCTATGTGAAATGTACATCCTATGAGATACCTTTAAGGGGAAATCCACTCCTTTTCATGTTTTAAAGGTATATCTTTAAACATATATTTAATTTATCATAATGGTCTTCAAAATATCACCCAATAGTGCCTTCTATGTAAAGGAAATTCCACTTTCTCCTTGAAGGAGAAATCCACTCTTGTGCCTATTTGAAAGGTGTATCCTAGGAGATACCTTGAAGGGGAGATCTAGTCTTGTGCATGTTTAAAAGGTATATCATAAGAGATACCTTTAAGGTATTATAAATTCTTTAAAAATATCACCCAATAGTGCCTTCTATGTAAAGGAAATTCCGCTTATTCCTTGAAGAAGAAATCCACTCTTGTGCCTATTTGAAAGGTGTCTCCTAATAGATAACTTGAAGGGGAAATTTAGTATTGTGCATGTTTTAAAGGTATATAATAAGAGATAAATTGAATTTATTATAAAGGATTTTAAAATATCACCCAATAGTGCCTTTTGTGTAAAGGAAAATTCCACTTGTTCCTTGAAGGAGAAATCCACTCTTGTGCATGTTTGAAAGGTACATCTTAAGAGATACCTTGGAGGGGAAATATGATCTTGTAAATATTATAAAGGTATTTCATAAAATATAACTTGAATGTATTACAATATCCTTCAAAATATCAACTAGCAGTGCCTTCCATGTAAATGAAAGTTACACTTATTCCCTGAAGGAGAAATCCACTTTTGTCCTTATTTGAAATGTATCTCCTAGGAGATACCTTGAAGGGGAAATAAAATTTGTGAATTTTTTAAAATTATATAATAGTAGATACATTGAAGGTATTTTAGGGGTCTTAAAAATATTATCTATTAGTGCCTTCTGTGTGAAGGAAAATTCCACTTGTTCCTTGAAGGAAAAATCTACTCTAGTGCCTATTTGAAAGGTATCTCCTAGGAGATACCTTAAAGGGGAAATATAATATTGTTCATGTTTTGAAGGTATATATTAGGAGATACCTTTAATTTATTAAAATTTCCTTCAAAATATCACCCATTAGTGCCTTCCATGTAAAGGAAAATTGCACTTTTCCTTGAAGGAAAAATTCACTCTTATTCCTATTTGAAATGTATCTCCTAGGAGAATACCTTGAAGGGTAAATAAAATATTTTGCATATTTTAATTATATATCATAGGATATAACTTGAAGGTATTATAGGGTCCTTAAAAATATCACCCATTAGTGCCTTCTATGTAAAGGGGATAAATCCATTCTTGTCTCTATTTGAAATGTATCTCCTGAGAGATATCTTGAAGGGGAGATCCACTCTTGTGCATATTTGAAAGGTATCTCCTAGGAGATAAATTGAAGGTAGTATATGGGCCTTAAAAATATCACCCATTAATGCTTTCTATGTAAAATAAAATTTCACTTGTTCCTTTTATGGGAATTACACTCTTGTGCCTATTTGAAAGGTATCTCCTAAGAGATACCTTGAAGGGAAAATCCACTCTTCTACATATTTTAAAGGTATCTCCTAGGAAATAAATTATGTATACACATAATATTTTCAAAATTTATCAAATACTGATGATTCATATCTTATAAAAACCCATTTAGACTCAATCTCTTCGAGTGAACGCCCTAAGGGGTGCATTGAGAAAGGGGTGGGTAGACCTTTGGTGCTTCATAGGATTGTTGTTCCTTATTTAAAAATTATTACCAGTCCAATAAAATATTAAAACCATTCCTTAAGATATTAATCCTCCTTTACACACTCCTCTAGTCTCTTTCCTCTTTTTATTCTTCTTTACCTCACCTTGATCCCCTTTCACTAGTATATTGTAGTAGGTCGACTGGGTTGACCCTACATAGTTTTTAGCCTCTAATTATTATGTAGGGTTGATTAGGTCAACCCTATACTATTTAAGGTATTTTTCAATTTTGAGTTTCATCATCCCTTTGTTTGACTTAGCTCAGGATCTTGTGATTTATCTCTAGAAAACATATAGGGTCAACTAGGTCAACCCTATATTTTTGACATATTCATAAGGATTTAGGGTGAGATCACCTATAAATACAAGATAATTCCATCATTATTTCAATATGTACTAAATATTTATTATTCACTCATGTTTATTTACAATCTACTCTTCCAACATTCTACTTGAGGAGTCTTAGCTTAGGATTTCTACTTGGAGAATATAGTCTTATGGATAAGTATTGGATGCTTTGGCCTTTCTTAGTCATCCTTAAAAACCACAAAAACCTATTTCAAAGCCCCTTTGGTGAAGGGAGAGATTTATTCTTAACAAGTTCACATTCAGTTAAGTATATTCTAACTTAGTTCTCTTGTCTTTAGTATATAGAAGTAACATAAGTATTGGCTCAAATAATATTACTCTTCATATTCCATGTATTAGGGTCTTACTCATACTTATCTTAATTGATACTATATTATATATGTTTATATTACTTTACTAACTTCCACTTTGTGCCATAAGTTTTAGTGTGCACTAGATTATATTTAGTTTCTTGTTATTATAATAGAGTGAACATTAAACCTATGACTCTTTTAGGGTAGTTGCATGATTATGTTAGACTTTAAGATTTGGAACCCTTCCTAACATGGTGTATTATGACAAGTGATCCCCTAATCAGGTCTAATGGATCCCCATATTGGTCATGTTCCCACTTAACAAATGTATTCCCAATTAGAAGTGTAGGTATGCTCTATCTTCTCTGAGCTAGGATAGATTTAAAGACATGATGCATTTTTAATTGCATACATTTTGGTGAACCCAATGTGAAATAATCCTTTTAGTATTTGTTTACATTATTTCATTTATTTCATTTTTCATAATTATTTTTATCATATATTTTCCATATTAGATCAACTCTATCAACCTCGTATCTAACTTATGTGCAAAAATGCTCAGGTATAAGCTATTAGATCAAACCTATAAACCTAGTATAAATTTTAGCATTTCAAACATCTAGTTTAGACTACTAGGTCAACCCAATCGACCTTGTACATTTTTAGGTACTCAATAACAAGTTTCTATAAAGCTTGATCAACCTAATCGACCTAGTTAGCAAAATTTACAAGCACATATCAAGGTTATTTAATATTAATATACATTATCTACATCTTTGATCCACTAAGGTTCCTTTCTATCTATATATCTCTTTCTTTACAGTCTTTCCTTTTATAGTTTATAGTCTTCAAAATTGCCCTTGCAAAATAAATTGGATGGACACTACTAACCTAGTTCTATGTTTTGTGTGCTATTTGGATAACTAGGTCGATTCTGTCGACCATTTTCATTTGTATACCTTACTTTTATAGTATAGGATTGACCATGTCGACCTTGTTATATATTATATGTATACACTATTGACTATATCAACATTGTACCTTGTTTCAAAGCTAGAATTAACCTTTTATGCTATTAAGTAGTTCACACTTTATTTTCTTATTCCTTGCATGCTTAGAATAGATCACATATCTTAATTAAGTGGTTTTTTATTAATCATTTAGTTTCACTATTTTTTATTTTATACACACATAGCCAAATCACAAAATGTAAACAAGCATTTTAACATTTGTTTAACCAAGGCCAACCTACTTGGATTTCATCACCAAGGGGGAAGTTGACTTGATACTGTATTCAAGTATAAATTATGGTTAATGGTATATTTTGGCTAAGCCCCTAACACCCTTATCATTGTGGTGTGTGAAGTGAGGGGGTATGCCCTAATACCAAGCCTATATAATTTCCATTGTAATCCCTCTCAACCCAAACTACCTGAAACCATCCTTAGATTTCCATTCTAGTTCCTTTATTACATCCAACTCCCCATCACATTTAAAATCATATATTAATAATCTAATAAATATTCAAGTTAACCAATTAGTCATCTCTCTACTTTCTAAGTTGATTTCTTGATCTTTTCTCAATTGTATTTTGTATTGAATTAGCCAACATTGGTGTACGGTTTTATGATATGTACTTCAATTAGATTGTATAACATTAATCTAATTAATTGTTTATTTCCTTTCATCTATTTCTTTTTAAAATTACTTTCAAAAATTATCTTGTTTCAGTGCATAATTTATTTTAGGCTTCTTAATTTTCCTTGCCTATTGTACTAAGTTGACACGATCGACCCTATATCTTTTTCTAGACTTTATTCACTGTAATAGATCAACCTAGTTGACCTTGTACTCTTTTTAGACCCTATTTTTGTGTTAGGTTGAACTAGTCGACCCTACACTACTTTTTAGCTTCCCTATTTATCAATCTAGTTCTCTATCTTTCCTTCTTTACATTCTATTCATTTCTCTTTAGTCATAATGAAGTCTCTTATCAGAATCTTCTTGGATAACTTTAATCCATTTAGATACTATCTGTGATTTTTACTTTTCCTTTTCTTTTCCTCTCAAGAGCACCATCACTCTTGGGGCACCTCTTCTCTTCCTTCATCTATGAACTATAATATGGTGTAAATAACACCTCAATATGAAGTTGATGGATATAATCCTTTTTATACTTACAAAGAAACTTCTCATCTTCAAAATATTCAAACTAATGTGGGAGTGATTGATACAAGTTTACTTAATAATCCCATTAATAATCCTTCTTCTAGTAATCCTCTTCCAAACACCAATTTGGGGAGTACTCCTACCAACACCAACCCACCTCTTGATACAACTCAACTTTTTGCCCAAGCTATCCAACAAATGAACATAATGAAAAATTATAACACCAACCAAATCATGCAACTTCAACAACATTTAATCAATGTGGCTAATCAACCTCCAACTATGCATCCTCAAGGTAATACCAATTTGATTCCTCCACCTCTTTGAGATACATTAGACAATGTTATTATTTAACCCATAATTAATAACAAGATGCTTCAAACTATTCAAAATGAGCCTTTATCCCCCTTCTTTTTTCCATTGATATTGGTAACATATATCCAACTATATAATATGATGGGACTAAAGACCCTGCCTCATTTCTCAAAGCCTACGAAAACCTTTACAAAGAGTGGATCCAAAATAATACCTTTGCGACTACTAAACCCTGAGTAAAAATCTTAACTACCAATGTATTATAATGGTATAATTAAGTTCCCCAACATTTTATTTTTCAACTTGAAAATTTGGTTGATACTTTAGTTAAAGATTTTCAACACAATGATCTTCCTAAAAATTGTCTTAGCCACTTTATTAGTGATAAGAAATCACCCATCGAATTAGCTCACGACTTTATCAAAATATGGAAATCTTTAGCTCATAAATATGAACATAATATGACTGATGATAAATTATTCAAACTCTTTATCATTGCTTTGACTCAAACTCGTCAATATAAGGTTTGAAATTTCGCTCCCTAAACACTTAATGAAGCTTTTGATAAAGATAAATGTCAAGACTTTATTATGAATCAATTCTAACCTAATCTTAAACTTCTTAAAATATCTTTCCAAACAATAACACTATCACTATTAATACTCTTAAAACCAAAATAGGAATTGTTAAAAATGATGTTCCTTCACCTTCTCATACACCTCTTTTGGTTCAACAAATGAAACAATTTTTACTACCCTCAAAAACTTTCATATATCCCAATTCTCCTATTAAGTGGTATGACTCCAATCTATTTTGTTGGTTTCATGTAGACATTGGACATTCTCATGAATCTTGTAGAGGGATAACTAAATTTGTTGTTCCCTATATTCTTGGTGATTCATTAAATCATGAAGTTATGATCAATCTTCATCATCAAGAATACATCATTGCTTTTCAAAAATGAAAAAAAATCTAAAGATTTTACTTCAAATAACCAAAAATATTATTCAAATAATCAACTAAATACCAAGTATGTTTGTGATATTGATGTCCACTATGACCAATAATATAACAATTCTCAATATATCAATATTGCTAAGGTCAATTATCATCATAAATTGGCTCACAAAGATCTTGTTACCAAGCCTAAGAAGCTATATTTGGAGGAATAACATCTTAAAGACAATACCACTAATAATGTTAATTTGGAAGCTCAAGAGGAACCATCTCCTCCTTCTGATCCTCTAACGACATCTTTTCCTCCAAAAACTAATTTACCTTCTAAACCTCATGTTGGTTCTTCTAAGTCTCATTGGAACTTTCTTGAAGAACTCAAATCTATGCCTTGTAATATTCCTCTTATGGAGTTGTTTCCAACTTATTCCTATCATCCTAAATTCCTTATGTAATATCTTTAAGAAATTAATGATCCATCCTCCTTAGATGAACAAACACCTTCTATTGAATCTCAACTTACCAACATAAATACCATTGAAACTATGTGTCCTTCTAATCCCTTTATTGAATTCCTTGAAGAGGACATGATCAATGATGAAATTACTTTTTGTACTAATGATCCACCACTTTTCATAAAATTATCCATTAATACCACTCTTGTCTAAAAAGTTCTAGTTGATGAAGTTCTAGTATTAATGTGACATCTTTATGACTCATCCAACAACTCAATTATAACTAAGATCATCTTAATCAAACCCATCTTACTTGTCATGGTTTTGATAAGACTAATAAAAATCCACTTGGCTATATTTGGCTTCCATTGACCATTGAACCTAAGACTATTTGGACCAATCTTATGGTCCTTGACTTACCCTTATCTTAAAACATACTCCTTAGTCATCCATGGACTCATCGAATGAGGGCCATTGCATCTTTTGGTAGTCAATATATTAAATTCCTACATAATGGAAAATGATATAAGCATGAATCCCAAACCATAGAGAATTTAGCTCATCGATCCTAAATCATAATATTGTATTCCTGCCATTACTAAGATCAATAGTGTTTCTTTACCTAAATTCATCAACATGAATCTTGACTTAAAATTACTCTTACGGATTCCAATGATGATGGGACCAATGATTTCAAAAATACTTGTAATACTACCAAGTTACCTCCTTACATTTTGTAATGGATTCTTCCTTCTCTATTACCTAGGTATTGTATAATTCCTCTTATTGATGAGATTAATGATATTTCCCACTCCATGCAATACTCAGGAGCCTTTTTTACCTGAATATGCCTTCACTTGCAATGATTTTAGAGTGGACAAATTATTTCAATATATTCTCATCATGTATCCTCATAGATTTATTAATATCAATATTTTACCCTCTAAAACTCCCCTTAATTCTCAAGCATGTATAATTTCTCCAACATATGATGATAAGTATATAATGGTCCAAGCTTAATCTAGAGACTTGGATGCCCAACATTATCATAAAACCTTAGCCCAAATTCACACTTTTAATCAAGATGTTCATCCCATTTTTGTATATCATACTTTATATCTTAAGGGGCATGCACCTCTTTCTAATCCTCCTCTTATCAATACTCCTTGGGTGGTAAAGCAAATTATATCTTCTGACCCTTCATAAATTCCTTTGTCTACTTTACCACCTATCAATCCAATCATTCCATACAAGCCTTCTCTCATCATTGAACCTAATAATATTCCAACCCCTTCCACTCCATTTACTTATTTTTCTCAAATTATATTAGATGCTAAGGCAATTTATGTTCATTAGATACATTCTGAGTATGATCTCCATGGCAATAAAATTATAGCTATTAAAGTATATGTTGAGTATTATGGTCCTCTTCCTACCTTTCCTAGTGATGAAGCTATCCTTGAATTATTTTATGCTCGAGAACATCAACTTCCTTGGCAACATCATAAACTTGGGAATTTCACAACTAAAACTCCTTGCTTCAACAACTTTGTCACTAACATTGATCTTAAAATAAATCCCATTTCTACCTTGCCTAATGCACCATACCACTTTTAAGATGGCAATGTTATGATTATAGAATAAACCACTCATATTGAATATGGTACCCCATCTTATTCATAACCAATTACTATCTCTCATGAACTCTCACGTACTAAACATGATAATTTTAGCTTATTCTTTGACAAATAACATGAGGATTTCAACTTTTCCTATGAGGACATTCATGGAATTGACCCTAGAATTATGGTTTATAACATCATTACTTATCCTAATGATAAGCCCGTGCATCAAAAATAAATAAAATTTCCACTCAAACTTTCCACTTTATGTCATAAGGAAATCATCAAGTTACATTATTTTAAATTTATCAAACTAGAGGATTATTCTAAATGGGTTTCTAACATTATCCCCATTCAGAAAAAGGTCACTATGGTCATTCAAATCTGTATTGATTTCCAAAATCTTAGTCTTTCTTGTCCCAATGACAACTTCCCTTACCTTCAATAGATGCCATTATTGATCCCATAGCTAGTTATGAAATGTTATCTCTTATGGATGGCTTCTTAAGATACAATCAAATTCATATTGCCCCAAAGGACCAACATAAGACTACTTTCACCATAGAATGGGACACCTATTGTTATGTCAAAATTCCCTTAGGCCTAAAAAATTCTAGAGATATTTACCAATGAGAAATGACTCACATCTTTCATGATCTTATTCACAAAATTATTGAAACCTATGTGGATGATCTTATTGCTAAATCCAAACATCATAAAAATTATCTTTTTGATCTCACTATCATATTTGGCTATCTCCTTAAATATAAATCTAGACTTAAAGTATATAATGTGTCTTTAGAGTCACATATAGAAAATTGTTAGGATTATTAGTGTCTTTCCATGACATTGATGTTGAACCTGATAAAATTAGTGATATCATCAACATGCCAATTCCTCATTCTATTCCTAACATTCATAATTATTTAGGCAAACTTGGGGTCTTTAGATGATTTTTTCCCAAAATGGCATATCGAATTCACTCCATTAATTCCCTTCTCAAGAAAGGTATTGATTTAGAATGGATGGATCTATGCCAAAAATCATTTGATAATATGAAAGAGTCATTGCTTCATTTGCCTACACTTCATCCTCCTTCCAATGATAAAACTTCTATTCTATATACTTCTTCCACACCTATTTCAATTGGGGCAATGCTTTCCCAACAAGATGATATGGGAAAAGAGTATGTTATCTACTACATTAGTTGAGGCCTTATTGACTATGAAACATGTTATACCAAAATTGAGCATGATTGTGTTGCCATTTATTTTGTAACTAAAAATCTCTGCCACTATTTGCTTTACTAACTTAATTATATCATCATTCATTTTGACCCCATTCATCATTTCTTCTCCAAATCCTTTCTTTCTAGATATATAATTATTAAATGGATGGTCCTCCTTATGGAATTTGACCTCTGCATCATCACTTAAAAAGCTATCAAAGGGAAAATCATAGTTAATCAACTTGTTATAGCTCCCATACCAACCACTTCTTCTCTTCAAGATAATCTTCCAGATGATAAAAGGTCTTAATCAAGTTATTTATCTTCAATATTATTTTAATATATTTATCACTGATCTTGAAGCCAATAATATTCATTAATCTACTACTCCCTCTGGTACTACTAAAACAAAAGTAGTTATCAAGGAGCTCCCTAAAATTAATGTCAACTTTCATGAGGATACTTGAACCCTATACTTTGATGGTACCAAGTACCTTCAAGGAGTCAAGACAAGTTACATTCTCATAAATCCTCTTGGAAAGATCATTCCTTTATCTTTTCACTTCACCTTTGATGTCACCAACAATATGGCCAAATACAAAGCTCTCATTTTAGGCATGTGAGTTACTCTTGATTTAGAAATTCAATACCTTCATGCTTTACGTGACTCTCAAATTATTTTATATCAAGTTAGTGATGATTATCAATGTAAAAGTGAGAACCTCATCACATATCAACAAATTATAACCACTCTTGCTAAATATTTCATCTCTTTCACTATTAATCTTATTCCTCGAGATCAAAATTCCATTGTTGATTCTCTTGCCTCTTCAACATCTCTCTTTCATCCACACCAAGTCCTTTTTGATCTTAATTTTCTTATATAAATAAGAAAATATCCATCTTCTACCCAAGCAATGGATTTGTTTATCTATCATATCGAAGCTGTTACCATTTGACAAAACCCATGGTACCAAGACATCATTTAATTCTTGGAACATCAAACTTATTCTCCTAATTTAGACTCTTGTGAAAAGACATGTATTCATAAACAAGATTTCAAATATGCATTTCAACACAACATCCTTTATTATCATAACATTGAATGTACCTTTCTCCTTTGTGTTATGCAAGATGAAGTCCCTTTTATTATTGAACAAGCACACAGGGAATTTGTGGTAGCCACTCTAGTGAGCATGTTGAAGCCCACAAATGCCTACGTGTGGGTTAATTTTGGCCTAATATTGAAAAGGATGTAATTGAATATGCTAAAAGTGTAATCCTTATCATCTTCATGATGATCTAATCCATTCACCTCCAATTGAACTTCAAACTATCAAATCTCTTTGGCCATTTTCCACATGGGGATTCAATCTAATTGGCAAACTACCTCACTCCAAATATGGGCATGTATTTATCATCACCTCTACCAAATATTTTACCAAGTGGGTAAAAGCCATGCCCCTTATTAACATTACTAGTCCTACCATTTATAAATTTATTCTTAATCAAATCATTTGCTACTTTGGTGTTCCCCATATCATCATTTTAAATAATGGTGGTAATTTAAAAAATAAACATGTTAAACAAATTTACAATAAATTCAAGATTAATCATAAATTTTGCATGCCTTATCATCCAAAATGCAATGGCCAAGCTAAGGCCAGTAATAAAATTCTCAACAAAATTCTCCAAAAGACAATATATGAAACTTATATTGATTGGCACCTTCATCTTTACCTGATACTTTTGGCCTATCAGACTAGCATACATACTACCACTAGGGCAACACCATTCTAGCTAATCTATGGTTTTGAGTTAGTTCTTCCTTTAGAAATTGAGCTTCCCTCTGTTTGTATATATTTTCATGGTATTATTCATGATGAATAATTGTGTGAAGCTCATCTTTATGCCCTTGATCTACTTGATGAACATCATCTTTTTTCCTTACAACATAACCACCAACACAAGGCTCACATTTCTATACAACATAACAAATGTGTTAAAGTACACACTTTTAATGTTGGTGATATTATCCTTAAATTAGACTACATCCATGGTAAATAAAGTAAATAAACCCAAAAATAGTGGGTCTCATATTTATTCAAATATATTCTTGGTCCAAGTACCTACCACCTTCAAACCAATGAAGGCCATGTTTTCAAAGAACCCACCAATGCACAATCCCTTAGAAATTACTTTTCCTAAATATTTCTTTCTTTTCATGATTTTTACCTACATCTATCTAAATTTTTTTGTAGGTTACTTACATGTGTCTCTCCCTCTACAACAAGTTTATTCCTTTCACAAACCTTTAGTCCTCCCTTTTGGTCTTTTGGTTTCTTGATGTACCATATTCTTCTTTCTCTTCTTGCATTTTATATTTTTGACACCCCTTGGGTTTTTATTTTGTGATTTAATTTGTAAGACCATGGATAGGACCTGATATTCATCACAAAACTACCATATTTTTTCTTACCTCACATTATCTTTCACTTCATTTTTTTCATGCTCATGGGTTTCTCTTTTATGAAGTTGTAGTGTAAGACCGCAGATAGGACCTGACCCTCCTCATAAATTTACCATCTTTTCATCTTTGTACTTACTTATTCTCATCCTTAGCTTTTGATTTTTTTAATAGATGTAATTTGTGCAAATAATCAATGTTAGTGTGTTTTTCCTCCATTTTCCTCATTCTTATGATAAGGAATCACACTTTACTATCATTGTATCATTTTTTCCCTTTGTCACATTTTTTACAATTTAAAGCAATTCAAATTATTCCATGTGTCACTCCTCTTGATTTACCATTTATTTTCACTCATTGGATAAAATAATGTCAAAGTCAAAATAGCACTTTTATTTCACTTAGATTTATGAGATTCTTAAACCCCTTGCTCTTTTAAAATCTCTCTTTTAGCAACCCTGTCCCAAGTATTCAAATGAAAGTCATCTTTAGCACCCATGTTTGGTCTTTCAAATCCATATGAAGGAAGAATCTTAAAAAGCCATCAATAAAGTTAAAATATAAATCATTTAAAATAAAAGGCAATGCTATGCTAAAAGGAAATATATAAATTTCAAAAGTCAACATCACACCAAAAGACATGATTACAAGCACAACTCTTATCTCTAATTGAATCTCAAACTCCATAATTGGCCTCACATAGAGCCAAGGTTATTTGGGGTGTCTTAGGCTAGTAGATTAGAGTAGGGGATTTTAGAAAACTCTATTGTGCTACCTACTTTCTCACATAAGTACCCAATATTCATAGTAGACCAATGACTCTGTAAGTGGTCTTAAGGAAATGGGAACACATTATGGGAAGGTAGGTCTATTTTAATTTTAATGCATGTAACCTTCATGGGATGATTTATATACTTCATTTGTTGACCTAAGAATTGTGTGGCTAAGAGAATTTATTCATAGTTCTTAAGGTTGAAAGTACTCTTGTTTTGACAAACCTAATTTATTGTCTTGACTTCGATAAAGAGTTTCTCTACCTTATTTTTTCCTTCATTCTCCCATCCACCCATTTCATCTCCCCCTTTGATAGAAAAAATGTGATTCCAAATCAATTTTTCCTTCTTCTTCATCTCTTAAAAACATGCTAGAACTACTTTGTTTTAGTTTTATCTCTCCTTAGAGTGAAACAACATGTTTTAGAAATTATGGATTGCTTATTTATTTATACCATATAATTACATTTATATACCTTTTTTATTTTCCTTTTACCATTTATCATTTGTTAAACTATCTTACTATCATGGACACCTGAGTTTGTACCTTTTTTCCATTGTTGAGTGAGGTTGGCTTGTTACTTCCCACTTATCAATGTTGTTTTCCCTTTTATGCTTCCTTTTTCAATTGTTGAGTGAGATAAGGATTGTTACTGCTTACTCATCAATGTTGTTTTACCATTTTTTTCTTCTTTTACCATTGATTTTTTTTATCACCATCCTATTTGACATGTATCCTTGGTTTAATTTGGTGAGTTTGCCTTTATTACTTAATGACAACTTGTTTAAGGTTTTTAGTTTTTAGTAGCCTTGTATTTTTGGTTACCCAATTTACTCTTGTTTTTGACTTGGTCATTTGGACTAACATAGCACCTATCACCTGATCTTGCCAAATTTCCCAAGTACGTCATGTCCTCATAACACCAACTATCTTGGCTTTTCTTACATTTATTTGTTTTTGATATTTAGTTTTGTAATCTTGGGTTTGTCAAAAGTAGTCTTTTCACCCTTCACAATCAAAACTAACACAACAGACAACCATTTAGTGTTAAAGGTAAGTCAAGGTATGCATTATATTTAATTTTTAGTTATTTTATTTTTAGTCATTTACTTTTAGTTATTTTTGTTTTCAAATAATTTTAAAAAAAAAATAGCATCAACATTGTATATTACTATGCTCTTTCTCAAAGCACCATCCCCTATTGCACCTTAGTGACACATGATGAGCTTTAAGTGGGGATATTATACGCATAATATTTTTAACGTTTATCAAATAATGACACTTTATATCTTGTAGAAACCCACTAAAACTCAATATTTTTGAGTGTACACCCTAAGGGGTACACCAAGAAAGGCATAGGTAGACCTTTGGTGATTTTCAAGATTATTTTCCCTTATTTCCAAATTATTACCAATCCAACCAAATATTAAAACCATTCCATAAGATATTAATTCTCCTTTGTACACTCCTCTAGTTTATTTCCTCTTTACATCCTTCTTTTCCTCACCTTGATCCCCTTTAACCAATTGATTGTACTAGGTTGACTGGGTTGACCATGTATATTTTTAAACCTCTAATTATTGTATAGGGTCAAATAGGTTAACCTTATACTATTTAGGGTATTTTCACATTGAGTTTCATCAGCCCTTTCACTGACCTAACTCAAGACCTAATGATTTATCTCTTGAAAACATATAGGGTCAACTAGGTCAACCCCGTACAACTGAAATATTCAAAAGGATTTAGGGTGAGATATGACTATAAATAGAAGATCCTCTCATCATTATTTCCATATGAAATAAATATTTATTATTCACTCATGATTTTTTAAAATCTAGTCTTCCACCATTCTACTTGAGTAGTCTTAGCTTAGGGTTTCTACTTGGAGCATCTAGTCTTGTAGATAAGTCTTGGATGCTTTGGCCTATCTTAGTTATTCTTACAAACCAAAAAAACCTCTTGTGAATCCCCTTTTCCCAAAGGAGAGATTGAGTCTTGATGGGTTCACATTTAGGTAAGTATATTCCAACATTATTCTCCTCTCTTTAGTAGATAGAAGTAACATAAGTACTGGATCGAATAATATTACTCTTCATATTCCATATATTAGGGTATTACTCATGCTTAGCTTAATTGATATTCTCTTATTCATGTTTTGATTACTTTATTATCCCCCACTTTATTCCATAAGCTTTGATGTGTACTAGATTAGATTTACTTTCTCATTATAAGAATAGAGTGAACATTAAACCTATGACTCTTTTAGGGTTACTATAAGATTTTAAACCCTTTCTAACATGGTGTATTGTGATAAGTGATCCCCTAATCAGGTTTAGTGGATCCTCATATTGGTCACGCTCCCACTTAATAAATGTATTCCCAATCAGAAGTGTAGGTATGCTCTATCTTCTTTGTGCCAAGATTAATTTATAGACATGATGCATTTTTTATTGCATACACATTGGAGGTATTACAAGGGCCTTCAAAATATCACCTATTAGTGCCTTCCATGTAAAGGAAAATTGCACTTGTTTCTTAAAACAATAGACAAGAACCAATACTATAGAATAAATGAAAATAAATAATAGACATCAATAAATCTCACTCAAGTTGACATAAAATAGTAGATATTCTTTAATATGGGTGTAAAAATACCAAACAAAAGGCCCAAATGGTGCAATATACAACATCAACCTTCCTATAAAAGAGATGTGTTAAGGTCATAAAATGAAAATAAACAACTATTATTATTTCTATTCTAGAACTAATTATTACAATGAGTACTATAGTTCAAAATAATTATCTGATATCTAGCCCTTTCCAAAAGGAAAGAGCCCTACTTATATAGGTGCAACATCCTCTTGAGAGAAAGACACCTAAAACAAAGCACTTTAGCCCATGATGAAGTCATTGCAAGTGACTAGGGAGCTCTAGATCATTAGTGAAGTTTGTTTTCACTCACATCTACCTCTATAAAAACCATTAGATTGTTAGACTATTGGGTTCCACTCCCCTTAACCAAAGGTGTTATTTGAAGTTTTGATAAAAAGACCTGCCTTGGACAAGTGTTGTGTTCCCACATGTTGAGCTGGTTTTCTTGATGTGTGAGATGGGAATATTTTCATAAATAATGGGCATTTGGATTCCATATGGTAGTAGTAAGACAAGTTGAGACCAACCAAAAAAAATAAAGGGAACTTGGGAAAGGGAAGTTGAGACTCACCAAGAGCATCCATCATAAAAGATAGCTATATTAAAACTTTGAAATGTTGATTATTATCTATAGTTCCTAGTGATTTGAAATGGAATCTTCCTGCGAATAGAATAACCCAAAAATTTTGGTTTCATGGACCAATCAAGGAAAAAATGCAAAAAGGATGAAGACAACAAAATTTACAACCTCAGAAGAGCATCCTTAAATGACATCCACTCCTCCTCTATTGGCTAAGTATTTTTATTCAAAGATTTGAAGGCTCTATCTACGTCAATAATCTCTTTGAAGGAGATGTTATTTAAGCCATATAATACTATTAACATCTAAAATTATAGTCAGGTGAGAGGATACATTATGGTCTCCACCTCAGAGACACTTGGTGCTTGATTGAGAGTCATAAATATGGTCTAGTCATTCTACTTCTTCTTCAATAGCTCTTTTATTTTATCCTCTAGGAGGATAGTGTTTTTCATAAGAAATAAAGAATGGAGTACCAAATAGACCATTTATTTAATGCACCCCTTCATATCTTGGACTGCTTCATCTAAGGCATCCAAAGATTCCTTGCATTTTGATGTTGCCTTGTTATAGCTTAGAAATTCATTCACCTTCATCATTACCCACCTTTAGTTAGCTAACCTCACTACTTGAAGTGTCTTACCTATCATGTTATAAAGCTTCTTGATAAGGTACTATGAATATTGAACATTTGGGGACATGAAGGCATGAACCTGGTCTAGGGATGTGATCACCTATGAGCTCAACTTCTATGAGTCCACGAAGAACCCAAGTGCCAACTTCAAGTTTATAGCCTCATTTTTATCCCATCCTAATAAGATATATATAATTACTTAATCATGGGGAGGACACCTATGAATTTAGAGTGGGTGATGAGGTCATTCTTTAGTTGCTATATTTCTTGGTCCTTAGTCAAGGACTCTTGCTGTATCTACTATTGTAATTGTAGATACATGTTAATAGAGTCTAAGAGAGTGTTATGGTTCTATGTGAGCTTCAGTTCTTTCTCTTATAGACTATTCTCTATGGCATGCTTTTTCTTCTTCTTCAAGCCATCTATCTCGATCTCTAGTTTAGTAACTTGAACTCACAACTATGCCTTTTGACCAACTTTTGCCTAGAAGCTCTCATTGGTAACATGGATCTATAGATCAAACCTCATTTTATAGATTACTACATATTTATCATTGGCCTCTATGTTGAGGTGGTAAATAATACATTTCACCCTTATGAGTTCTAGTTTTATGTTTTACAACTGATGGACCACCTTGATATAGTCCATAATGATGAAATTCTATGTTTCCTCTATTAATTCAACCCTATCAATGGGTCTAGACTAATTGATATTGAGGATGATGTCATTTATCAATTTATCTACCAAATGTATCTATCCATGGGACTTGACTACATAGGGTTCCATGTGTGCAATCATTAGATATTGTTGTGCTAGGTTAAATAATGACTACATATGAGGCATTATCAGGGTGTGAGCCATCTTTCCTCTTATTTTCTCTATTTTAGCTTCCCAATATTTTATTGTAGTTTCCAACTACTGATGGAACTATTCTTATGATTGAATATTTTCCCCCATAAAGTGGAATACCTAGGGTAGACTGAAAGGAATGGTCATTTTCTATTATGAAGTAGTGAATGCTATTTCCCTTAGGATGATTGAGAAAAGGGTAAGGGTGGAAAGTGAGAAAGGTGAGAGGTTAAGAAGAGGATTTGTGGTAAATTACACCATTATGGGTGTTGATGTGGTGGATGAGGGTAGAAGAGTGAGAAAAGGTGCAAGGGAGGTGATTGGTTGGGTAGTGGAGAGTGACACCAACCTATGGGAAAATATAGAGGGTGAAGATGGAGTAGAGGATATAGAATAAGTGGAGAGAAATGGGTGAGAAAAGCATACCTTATTTTTTTGGGGCTTTGGTGAAGGGCTAGAAGCTTGTGCCTTAAAGCCAAATTATGATGGATCTGCCTTAGCTTGCCCTAAAGAGGCTTGTTACTATTGTTGGGTGGTCAGGTGTGGATACAGGGGAGGTGCCTAGGATATTGGATAGATCCACATAATATTTGATGTCCTTTACCAATGGTTACCTTTACCCTTTGATGAATGGATGAGGCTCATGAGAAAACAAAGTGACTATTTTCAAGGAGGCTTTGTGACCAACTAGATCATAGTTCCACTGGTCATTGATTTAGTTAAGGATGAGATTTGATATATTAAGCTTGATCAAGTGACTTTATGACCTTTTCACCACTATGATGCCTCCATTTGTAAAGGGGGAATCATATATGGACTTATTTTTGTCTTGCACCATAAATTGCATCTACCACATTGAGCTAATGAGCCAACTCAAAGGCAAAATTCATATCTGTGAGTAGGCATAGGAGATAGAATGGCATATACTTGAATTTATGGACTTGTATGAATGTGAAATTGGCTCCAAAAATCTATTCATCTAGAGTTATGCCATTAGTGAGACATGGCCTCTGGTTGTCTATCATTTTGGAAATGATGGGTTCCTGATTGAGGTCAATGAGGACTGGAGATAGGAAACACTTTAAAAATTCATAGTAATCCTACATGATTGATAGGATGTGGGTCTAAATGGATATGGGAATCACCATATTTATATGGGTACCCATTTTAGTGGTGTTGATAGTAAAATATAGAGAGAATAACTTGAAGTTTTGGTACATAATTAGCTGAAGGAGGAAGGAGGAATAACCAATTATATTCTATGTTGAGAAACTTGTTATATCATTATGAATGGTGGTGGAAATGGCACCCACAAAGTCCATATTGTAATATTTTTATTTACTTATTATCTTCAATAGGGAGATCACACCTAATTAGAAATCCTAGACGTCAATGTCCAAGTCCATCTCAAAAATAAATACCCACATGGAAAGGGAATCCTTCATTTCCTTTGTCACAAATCTTGTGAGAATAATTAGTAGAGGAGGTGCTTTAGTGTAGCTATTCTAGAGGACTAAGTTAAGGAGCTCTAGCTTTTGAGTATGGGTGTCCAAAACATTATGTAATCTTTCTATACTATAAAATGTTAGTGTTGGGTTCACTTGAGAGTTCAAACATTTCCCTTATTACATCGACACTAATTTCTAGTCTTAGGTGTTTGCTTATAATGATGATAGTGTTAGAATCATATCTTTTTTCACACAAGTAAATTATATTGGGGCGTGAGTACACAAGAGGCACCATGTATTGAGCACCAAATCCTATGCCTAAATAACTTAGAGTTATTGTTTTGAATTTTATTGATCATGTGGGTATGTGTACCCTCCCTCAGCCTTTTTGGGTTCTTGGCTAATTTGGGATTGAAGATCCCATCTGCATAATCATGAACTAATGAGGGGTCTTTGCAAGTCCCATTAGCAATGCTATTAACATTTGGTACTTTGGGTTTTGATTGCACAAGCATGAAATCATAAGATTTTCTCCTAGTAAATAGTGTTGGAGGGTCTTCATGACTGCTTGATCATTAGGTTCTTTGTTTTTTTGGATGTCTTCTACCACTATATGAAGATGTTTAAGTTTCCAT
This sequence comes from Torreya grandis, assembly GCA_037957365.1. Taxonomy (NCBI): domain Eukaryota; kingdom Viridiplantae; phylum Streptophyta; class Pinopsida; order Cupressales; family Taxaceae; genus Torreya; species Torreya grandis. Next base: position 235,163 of record JARHVA010004062.1, read on the forward strand.
TTTATAACCCTTTTCAAAAATTATCCATTTATTCTTAAGGAAAGCACTAGATATCAACTTCACTCACAATTCTTACAATTATTAGCTCAAAACTCTCTACTCAATATGTTATGTTTAATTGCTCAATGCTCTTTGAAATTATTAAGGTGTTTAAGTTTTGGTCATATGGAGGAGAGAGGTATTTAAATCCTTGTAATTCTAGCATAATCATCAAAAAACCTTTTTGAAATTGGGTGCCGAGAAATGTGAAAGGTGTCACACACATGTGAGGAGAGTCTCATAAGAGATTTGTGGCTATCCTTATGGGGAATCATGCAATATAGAGTGCCTAAAAATTAATTTCAAGGGGAGTGGGGTAGATAACCATCTATCATTAGATGGTTTAAAATTAAGGAAGACCAACGTTTAAACACCTGGCATGTAACGACAACAACTTGTGCTAATGGCACTTATTTAAAAGGAAACAACAATAAAGAAAGGAAAATAAATGAAGGTAACAACAATAAAGAAGGTAAAATAACTAACTATATAAAAGGGAAAGTTAGTTAAATTAGTTGAAGTGTTTCAAGTCAATTCCATTTAGTAGAAACCATAACGAATTGCCTTCTTCATCTTCCAACTCAAATGCATTACCTTGTCTATCTCCAATGATGTGAAATGACCCCCTCCATGGGGAATCAAACTTTGCATGTTGGCTTGGTTTTGAGGCCCTTTATTTATATTTTATGACCAAATCTCCTAGCTTAAAGGCTAGGTCTAATGATCTCTTATTGAACCATTGCTTAATTGTTTACTATTGAGTGACATTCACATCACTCACTTGCTCTCTTGCTTCTTGAAGGCTAAGAAATTCTATCAATCTAACTTCCTTAGCTTTGGGAATTCCATTCTTGTGCATGTTTTAAAGGTATCTCCTAGGAGATACATTGAAGGTATTATAAGGGTCTTGAAAATATCACCTATTAGTTCCAAAATATGAGGTTCCACTTGTTGACCACTTGTTTATACAACTACCAGTAGTGCCTTCCATGTAAAGGAAAATTACACTTTTTTCTTGAAGGAGAAATCCACTATTATCCTTGTTTGAAATGTATCTCCTAAGAATACCTTGAAGGATAAATCCACTCTTGTGCATGTTATAAAGGTATTTCCTAGGATAGACATTGAAGCTATTATAGGGGTCTTCAAAATATCACCCAATAGTGCCTTATATGTAAGGAAAAACTCCACTTATTCCATGGAGGAGAAATCCACTCTTGTGCTTTTTTAAAAGGTATCTCCCATGAGATACCTTGAAGGAGAAATCCACTCTTTTGCATGTTTAAAAATTATCTCCTAGAAAATAACTTGAAGGTATCACAAGGGCCTTCAAAATATCATCTAATAGTGCCAAAATAGGAGATTCCACTTATTGACCACTTGTTTATACAACTACCATTAGTGCCTTCTGTGTAAAGGAAAATTCCACTTATTCCTTGAAGGAGCAATCCACTCTTGTGCCTATTTGAAAGGTATCTCCTAGGAAATACCTTGAAATAGAAATACACTCTTTTGCATGTTTGAGGGGTATCTCCTAGGAGATACCTTGAAGGTATTTGAAGGGCTTTAAAAATAATAGTCAATAGTGCCTTCCATGTAAAGGAAAATTGCACTTGTTCCTTGAAGGATAAATCTACTCTTGTCCTTATTTGAAATGTATCTTTTACGAGATACCTTGAAGTGTAAATCCACTCTTGTGAATTTTTAAAGGTATCTCCTAGGAGACAAGTTGAATATATTAAAAAGTCCTTAAAAATATCACCCAGTAGTGCCTTTTATGTAATGGAAAGTTCCACTTATTCATGTCGAAGTTATCTAATATGAGATAATTGTTAGGTTGTGGAGCTAAAAGCTTCACCAGGATGCAAACAGGAGAAGTTATGGAGGTTGCAGGAAGTGTTGCGAAGTGTCATAGACACCGGCGTCGGTCAGGACAACTGACGACGGCAGGAGGGAGACAGGAAGGCAACCGACGTCGGTCATGGATCGGCCGACGTCGGCACCCCCAGACAGCCAGGGACCGACGTCGGTCACCTGTGGTTTGAGCTGCGAGTATGTTACGGGCAGTTGGTTGACGAACCAAGTGTTTGCATGTTTAGAGCTATTCTTAGACTGAGAGCTGCAGATTTAATTATTGTATTATTGTCTAATTATTGTTTGGATGAGATCTATATATGGACTCATGATTGTATTGTAAAAGTGTGCTAGAAAGCCATAGAGCTTTTAGAGAGAGCTAGTGTAGCTCCTCCTAGTTCCAAGAGGTGCTGAGTGTGTATGATCAGGGAGAGTTGCAAGGTCTGCAAGGTCAAGGAGCTGATCCACTGGAGTACTGGTCGAAGAATCATAAGGACTTAGTGAGGCAAGGATAAGGGTTCTTCAGGGGTGTAGAGATATCTACATGGTGAGTAAGGTCTAGTGATTTGCAGGTAGCAGCAGAGAGCAGGAGATCTACTTGGAGTACGGTTGTGTACTTGGTGAACTGGCAGCGTGTTACTGACTGGTTGGAGAGGTGAACATCAATTCTATATTGGAGTTAATTGTTGGGACCAAGAGAGAGAGGGAAGAAGGTCTTGAGGTGTGGTGAACCTTTGATGTGGAGGAAGAAGTGGCATCTTCCTTATTGTATATTCTTCTATGTATATAATACAATTGTGTATTGTCTCTTAATTCCTGTGTTGTTTCATATTTCTAGTTACTTATTGATTCTGGTATAATTCCGTGTTTAGTTGCTAATACAAGAAGTAATCACATGTGTTCTAATTGGTAGAGCAAGATCCTGACTCAGTAGGGATTGGAGCATGTTTGTTGTTCTGGTGTTTCCCTGACAAGTGGTATCAGAGCATCAAGTTGGGTTACTAACAGGTGGTTTCAGATCTGGTAGTGTTTATTGATTACAGGTTGCTCACAGGGGTTTCTGATTGAGTGGGAGTATAGCAATGGCAGAAGGAAGTAAGCTACAAATGGAGAAACTGAATAGCATGAATGGTCTGATTGATGGAAAGAAAGAGCAGAGAAAAAGAAATTGTTGGTTGGTAGCAGATCAGCATGAAGGAACTGAAGATGCAGATGTTGCAGGTGTTGTTGCACAGGATGCTTTGGGAGGTTTCTTGGATGAAGTTGAATTTTGGATAATAGATTATGTTGCCTCTTTCCATGCAGCCCCAGGTTTAGGAGTTGGAGAGCGTTGTCAGATTATTGACAAAGGGGAAGTGAAGCTGAAATTGTAGATGGACGACACACAGTGGTTGAAGGAAGTCATGCAGGTACCAGTCTTTAAGATGAGTCTAATTTCTTCAGGAAATTTGGGTGATGGGAGATACATTGGAACTCTCACAGTGGATACACTTGAATTAGATGGTGGTAAGAAAGTAGGTGTCCTTTATCTATCTACTTATATTACTGATTCACCTTCTGTTACAGAGATGTGGCTTTGTAGGCTTGGTTATATATGTAGAAGGAGAATGCAAGTTCTGAAGCAGAAGACAGATGTTTTTGACAAGCTAAAGAACTGGAAAGCCTTGGTGTTCATGGAGGAGATGACAGATAGAGATCAGGTGAGAGAACTGATTTATTCTGAGCAGAGCAAGGTTGATTTGATTAGGACTTTGATCCATGGAGAGCTCACGGGTAAAAAGTTATCACTCACAGACGAACACAGGTACCGGCATCAGCTACATAGTAACCGATGTCAGCAACAGGAAGACCGACGTTGGTAATTAAGGAACTGATGTCGGCATCATGGATGTTGGCGTCGGCCAAGGTAACGACGTCGGCAGTCAGGTTCAGTATAGGGAACTGACATCGGTCGGGAGCAGACTGGGAGATGGCCGAGATCGGTCACTGAAACGGATATTGGGTGGACAACAAGTCTCAAACGCTCATGTGGAGGTCAAAAAGGGTAAGTGAACCTCATATTCGTTGTTCACCTTCTTTATATTGCCTACTGATGGTCAAGAACCAGGAGGATGTGAAGAAGCAATGCAGGTAGAGTCCAGATACAGTGGGAGCTTGGCATGGATGAGGAGTGAGTCCTTGGAGAAGAACCAAATAGGTATTTGTTGGTAGAGTTGTCATCTGGAAGAAAGCACTGAGAGAGATGGATTCCCACTTTAAAGAAGAGAGTGGATGGATACATGAGACAGAAGGCCAAGACATGTGGTCTTGAAGAAGCTGCAGGATAGTAGTACAGGGTTTGACAGGTGGATGACTAAGCATGGCTTCAGTCAATGTCAGTGTAACTATTGTGTTGGTTTTTATTCTTACCAGGTGGATGATGAGTCGCGACATCATCCAGTTATTGTACGTGGATGGTTTGCTAGCAGGTTTTGTACATACAGGGATTTGCTGAGCTAAAAGGTAAGGTTAGCTCAGAGGTGTGTCATGAAGAATTTGGAGCAGCAAAATTCTTTGGCATAAGAGACATGGAGATTTTATCTCCAGTGGGAGCTGGTGTGAAGACGGTGTTGGTGGAGTTCATGATGCAGGATGCAGAATCAAAAACCACACCAATAGCTGGACAGTTCAAGCTTAGCTTGAAATAGGGTTCGAAATCACATGAGATCTATTTTAGATCTGAGTTTTTCCAATTCAGTGGGGGTTATCGAAAAGTATAGAGCCAATTCGGGGAAGGAGTACTAGAGGGCAGTTCAGTGGGACTAGCAGTAGGGATTCTTGTTATGCAGGGTCTAGTTCTTCACTACATGGATGTGTAGGTTCAGATGTGGCAGGTTACTTGAATGACAGGTATAACATCACAGGTTGTGTAGTGGATGGTCTTCAGGATTCATCTTGAAGAGGGATACAAACCAGGAAACAAATTAGACAAGCTGCAGATATAGGTACAGGTGCAGCTGTTTATCTCCAAGTGGGAGATTGTTAGGTTGTGGAGCTAAAAGCTTCACCAGGATGCAAACAGGAGAAGTTATGGAGGTTACAGGAAGTGTTGTGAAGTGTCACAGACACCGGCGTCGGTCAGGACAACCGACGACGGTAGGAGGGAGACAGGAAGGCAACCGATGTCGATCATGGATCAGCCGACGTCGGCACCCCCAGACAGCCAGGGACCGACGTCGGTCACCTGTGGTTCGAGCTGTGAGTATGTTATGGGCAGTTGGTTGACGAACCAAGTGTTTGCATGTTTAGAGCTATTCTTAGACTGAGAGCTACAGATTTAATTATTGTATTATTTTCTAATTATTGTTTGGATGAGATCTATATATGGACTCATGATTGTATTGTAAAAGTGTGCTAGAAAGCCATAGAGCTTTTAGAGAGAGCTAGTGTAGCTCCTCCTAGTTCCAAGAGGTGCTGAGTGTGTATGATCAGGGAGAGTTGCAAGGTCTGCAAGGTCAAGGAGCTGATCCATTGGAGTACTGGTTAAAGAATCATAGGGACTTGGTGAGGCAAGGACAAGGGTTCTTCAGGGGTGTAGAGATATCTACATGGTGAGTAAGGTCTAGTGATTTACAGGTAGCAGCAGAGAGCAGGAGATCTACTTGGAGTACGGTTGTGTACTTGGTGAACTGGCAGTGTGTTACTAACTGGTTGGAGAGGTGAACATCAATTCTAGATTGGAGTTGATTGTTGGGACCAAGAGAGAGAGGGAAGAAGGTCTTGAGGTGTGGCGAACCTTTGAGGTGGAGGAAGAAGTGGCATCTTCCTTATTGTATATTCTTCTATGTATATAATACAATTGTGTATTGTCTCTTAATTCCTGTGTTGTTTCATATTTCTAGTTACTTATTGATTCTGGTATAATTCTGTGTTTAGTTGCTAATACAAGAAGTAATCACATGTGTTCTAATTGGTAGAGCAAGATCCTGACTCAGTAGGGATTGGAGCATGTTTGTTGTTCTGGTGTTTCCCTGACAATAATTTCAATGATCCCTTAAATATATGACAATACCCTTCAAAGTATCCCTTAAGAGAGTCTATCAAGGGAATTTTAATTCCTTCAGGTTACTACCCATGAAATTATTACAAGGCCCTTCAAGTAATCTTGTAGTAGATATCCAGAAGGGCATTTTCACGCATATCAATGTGTGTTGCACATCTAAGACTAACATATCAATCAAGATGAGAAATAAATCATTCACAAATTTTTAACACTAAGAGTTATTTAACAATACAACAAATTAATAATCCTAATTACATAAACATTGGAAATAAAATAAATAAACACACGAGTTTACAACCAAAATTGCTCTTGCTCCTATATATCAAAAAAATTCCAACCCTTAAAAACTATGGGTTACATGTGTTTAAATAGACTTGGGGAAGGGGTCACCTCATCCTCAAAGTAAATGCAAGATATATTACATGTAATAGTTATAAATTTAGATCTAATTGTGGAAAAAACTATATATAGTTATCTTACAGTAGTTAATGACTTAAGTTATCCTTTACAAAAATCATGTAATGTGTAGATGTTTCCAAAAATAAATACATAACTTTATAATATGATTCAAACTATAATAAAATTATAAACATAGAAATATACACCACCATAGAAATGTACATGCAAAAACTTGGCCCTTCATAGCTATGTTGACATCTGGATGGCTACATGGCCTTTAGCTGGCATTGTAACTATGGCTATTGACTATGATAGATTGACTTTTATTCTTATTCAACTCTATCTCAAGCCAACATTTATTAGATACATCATGTTATTGTTGAATTGTGTCCAAATTCAAAAGAGGGGGTCTATGCACCCTACCAACCTTCTTAGTAGCCTTGAATGCTTTGATTTGGTCATCTAGAAGTTGATCTTGAAGATCTCAACTTTAGTCACCTTCTTCCTAATAAATTTCAACTTGGATTCTATGTCCTATAATGGTAGTCCTTGAAGACTTTACTTAAAATTGTTTGAATTCTCTTGAATAAAATAATCAAAGTTAATCTTGTTGATCAAGTTACCTATAGTATACTTTAGAAAATTTCAAATCATTCAAAAATTGGATAATTAGGGCCTCCTACTCTTCATATTTAGTGACTAAAGCCCCAAATATTATCACCCATTCCCTAGCCTTTTCTATTTTGATGACCACCAAGTCAAGTGTGTTAGATGCCTCTAATGGTTTTATGAGATATAGGTGGTTATAAGCCTTATTAGTTGCATAAACAATTAACATAATCAATTTATTCTCATCATATTCCAAAGAATTAAATGATTTATGAATATTGGAAACATGGGGGGATAATTCAACATAAATGAAATCTAATGGCTACAAATAAATTTATCACTTTGATGTTACCTCTTGGACCTCATCTTTAATGCTAGCTGGGATATGAATTGTCTTAGGTTGTTCTTTTATTTTCTCCAACTCTACCTCTAATTCTTGTCTAGCCATCTTTGTGCCTTTGTCAATTGACACCATGGCATCATTATGAACTTTGGCTAGGGATTTGAAGTCTTCATTATAATATGATTGATGTAATTATCTATTTTGTCTTTTGGTCAAATAAAATACCTCTTATCTCTCTTCAAAAATTAATTCCCTACTAGCATCATCTTCCATCTTATTCTTCCTTACACTTTGAATACTCCCAAATGGATTGTCAAAAAAAGTTGTAATAGATAGGATCTATGTTCTTTTGAAGTTGGGTTTTTGAGAGATATTAAACCTTAAATCACTAACCCATAGTGGAATTATCAACTGGTTGAGGTTTATATCCTTTTTAGTTTTGACTATAACTTCTTCAACTTCCTCAACTAGTTATTGTTTCTTTACTACCTTGACAATTGTGTCAGGCAAGAAAGGACAAATTATCTTAAACCAATATAAACCTCTATATTGGGGGAGTGGATGGACTTTGATAACCTATGTCTTTACCTTCTTTCCCTTAACTGAGCTAGTAATAATAGTTTCTTAGGATGGAGTGGTGGATAGCATGGGGAGAGTGATTTAGGTTGATGAGACATGGAATTAGGGAGTGGATATGGCTGTCTCAATCTTCCTAGATGCTCTTTTCCTTTTCAATTATCTAACTATGGAAATTATAGAGGGAATAATACAAGTGGTCATGAAAGAAGTGGATGACACAGTGGTCCAATATGGATCAAATGTATTGGAAGGTAGATCAATAGTGGTATCATCCTTCACAATTCTTGGTGTGAGTAGATGAAAATGCAATAAAGAGGAGGTAGTTAATGGATCATAAGTATTGGAAGTAACAACTTATAACTTGGGAATTTTATACATTGATGAAATTGACATAGATGCAAAAATAGGAATAGAAGAAGAAAGTAAAGAGGTAGTCTCTATAGATAAAGCCTTTTTACCTATTGTGTCTTCCACATATGGTGCTTTCTCCAACTTTACTTCTTCATCAAAATATTCTTCTTTTGATTACACTATTACTTGTTGGGGCATTACAAAAAAGCTTTGAGATTCATATATTGTAGGACTACCTATGGGGGGAGTCCTAGGATTACATTTGTAATAAATAGTAGTCTTAGGCTATGAGGAGGAGCCTTGTTGAACTAAGGTAGATGATTCTTATGTGGTTACCCCTGAAGATGTAGACTCTTGTTCTTGGGGGGTATCCACATGCATTTTAATTTGACTAGAAGTTGGAGGATCTTATCCTTTCTCTTCCTCATAAAATGAATTTAGATTGATGGGGTCTCCTAAAGCTCCCCTAAGATTAGGTTCACTCACCCATGATTCCTTCTTGATGGCCTCAAACTTGAAAGGAAGCACTTTTTATGGATATCCTTATTCCTTAGACTTCTCTATGGGTTGGTCCTTTCAAAAGTCTGAGGATTTCCATCTTGCAAATACTAGCATTCTATTATACAATTCCTTCATAGTGATTGAAGGTTCTTGTTGAATCACCCTTAAGTGATCCTCCTTCAAATTGATAACCCTTACCCTTTCCAAGACCTTTTCATCATTCTATACATTCATTAATAAAAATTCATAATCATAATGAACATTTTGGTAGGGGATACTAATACCCTAATCCATGAGGATCTTAATCACTGTGTGGTACTATGGGAAAATGATAACTCTTTATTTTACCACCCGTATCTCCAAAGTGATTTATCATTATGTATACCATCATGTCAATGACCATATGGTACCTATAGACCATGCTCTTTTTATTTTTTATAAGGTCCTATTTAATGATCCAATAGAGTTGGAAAGCAATTTCTTGCTCAGCCAATTTATCAAGTACATATTTTTTAAGGATCAAAATATGAACCTTGTGATCATGATAATAGTGTAGTTAGGATACAAAAATAATCACCTCTTTTCGATAGTGTCTTCACAATGCTTTCTTTGACTCTGGGTATTTGAGACCCATGGATTGATTTCTAGACTTGAGGATAAACATCCTCAATAATCCTTACCATATTATTGGTATAAGCATAGATATGTAGAAATTTAAAATGATCACAAATGTGATTTTTGATACAGTTGGTGGCCAGGCTCTATAGTTCACTAAGGACTTTATAAACTATTCCCATTAAAGTATTTAAAAGATATGAAATCATATAAAAATGGCCCATTATATTGTGCCACTTATCCTTATGAATGATCTTTTCTCTTATCTTGTAGCTTATAATTTCACCCAAGGCAAACACTACATCACTGGTCAACATCATATGGAATAATGGTACCCAATCCAAATTAAGGAAATGGATGTTGGGTATTATGTATATCTTATTGAGAAGAGCCATGCTAATATAGACTCCTATTCTAAATTTATTTATTGGAGTGGGATTCTTACCTTTATATATCATGGTTTCCTTGGGGAGAACCATAAATTCAACACCTTTTCCATAGTATTATCTTGATTCCATGAATCTATCTTATGTTTGTCAAAATAAGCATCTAGTGCTAGTAGTGATAAATGCCTTTAAAATTTTGATCTAGATATGCATGACATAAGTGTTTTATTATGTATGTGGTGAATAAAACCATCATGTGTAACCTTACATATGAATAATTAGTCTTAGAGTAGTTTGATGCATGACATCACCTCTAGCTTGATCGTAGTCGAATGTAATCCCTATCTCTTAAGTGATAAAAAGTCTATGATGAATAGTTTATTTGAAGGAGATAGATTTCATCCAATGAAAACATCTCAATAGAATTGACAACATCCCATAATTTAGAGTAATTCCCATTTTTATTATTAAAAATGTTGGCATCATAAACTGTGTCCTTGAATTGGGTTGAGTCCATGATAGAAAATGGCGATGGCATAAGTGATCCCCTAAATTACTTATATGAAGATGCCATTAAAATTATGTACAATTATTTTGATTTGTTTATGCAATTTGTGAAAAAGTCTCCTTTTCACTAGTCACTTTTTTAACTCATAATAGTCTCACAAGTAGCTAGGAATTTTATTGTGCAGGATAGTATTTGAGTTCAAATTCATTTAATAGCAATGAAGACATCAATGGTTGCATGTCATGTATATAGCCTTTAGCATTCAATTCTAGTTCATTATAAATTTACAACATTCATATGTATTTTACTTTGTGCATATTTTATATATAGTTAGTTTATTTCACAGGTATCTTTAAAAAGTATTGAAAATTATTTTTCTTTATTGGCCAAGTATAGTAGACTTTTGGTAGTCTAAAATTAAGAGTCCATTTTTTGTGTTATGACCAAGGCTATAAAATATCCAAAAAAAACTTTCAAAAATAAAGGCTGATATAAAAAACATGAAGAGTAGAATCACTAATAAAAAATACATCATTCAAAAAATTTGTTCACACAAAATGTCTAATGTGAAAACTCTAAACAAAAAAGTCCAAAGACCAAAAGTCTCAAATAAAAATTCTTGAGACCAAAATCCATCACGCAAAATGTCCAAAAAAAATCCCCAAAGACTAAAATATATTAATAGGTCCTGATAAAAATGTTCGAAAACCAAATCTTGAATTGTAGCCTACAAAATATCCAAATAAAAATTTCAATAACAAAGGCCGATACAAAAAACCCAAAGAGCAAAATCACTGATAAAAGTCAACTCATTTAGAACATTTATTCATACAAAATTTCTAATGTGAAAACACTAAAAAAAATGTCTAAACAAAAAAACTAAAGACCAAAATCTAATAATATGGCCCGATTAAAATGTATAAAAACTAAATCTCGAATATAATTTATTTAAATAAAACTAAGTCCCAAAAAGGTCCTTTAAGTTATCACCTAGAAGTGCCTTTAGGGTCAAGGAAAATTCCACTTGTGTGCATGTTGAAGGTGTCTCCTAAGAGATAATTTCAATGTTCCCTTTAGTGTATTATGATGCCCTTTGAAGTATCTTCTAGGATATTCTTTTCAAGGGACTTGTATTTCCATGATGGTATGGCAAAGCTCTTTAGTGTAATTCTTGTTCAATACAAAATGATGCAGTGATGGATTTTCCTTGTTCAAATCTCTCTTAATGATATTATGAGGTCTATAATTTTGATGGGTGTGACATTGAATCTTATAACTAACACACCTTTACCCCTCGATAAGATCTAGAGAAGACCTTATACATAAGAGTCAATGTGTTGTTAACTATCTTCTTTAAATGAAACACCTATTTACTCATTGAATCCTTTATACACCACAATAATGAGGGGTAAGTTATACCTTGAGGTATCTACTAAGATACTCCTTCAAGCTCCTTATTATACCTTAATGGGTGACATTAAATTATCTCCTTCAGGGTAAAATGAAGGTATCTTAATGGGTGAATTGAAGTTATCTCATTTGGAATGTTTCACTCTAGGAAGTTTCCAAAATAGGGGGAAGGGTAGATTAGAAAATAAAGTCCCTATGATCTCAAGATTTACATTTGAAAATGGATTCTCCATGGACAAGTATTTTTAGAACCAATGTTTGTTGCGAGTAATTATTTCACACACATACAAACATAATCAAACATTCTACTAAAGTTTGATATAGGAAAACTCAAAGATTTGGGCCAAAGGTTACTCCTAAAAGATACCTTGAAGGAAAAATCAAATTTTGTTCTTGTTTGAAAGGTATCTCATTAAATCCCTTATACACTGTAGACACCGAAATCGTGTCTAACCCTTGGTCATCCTCCCCCTTGGTCCATTCCTAACCCATTCCTAAACCCTGCACTTACTAATTTTAAAAATAATAATTTATTATTAATATCCTCCCCTTTGACACATCACCTATAACACCTCGTTTGACACCTCGCCTTGGACTATTTCCCACCCTATGACTCACGCAAGACCTATTCCTACTTCTTTCTAACCGCCTAACCAACTCTCGTGTGTATTTAGCCCAACCTTCGACAATTCTCCAATGGATCATGCACTTGGCAGATGGAGAACAGGCTTGGTGGCTCTTTTACTCGTTCTCCACCCACCGACATTGGTCAAATGTCGGCTGACGCCGGCGGGATTGCCGACGTCATTTTTACTTAAACCAAAATTCAAGCCTTTGATGAGGCTAATCAGAAATCATTAATCTCTGGAGCTAATCACGAATCTAAAAACTTCTTCCAGCGAAACAAAGTTCTCGTGTGCTCTTGCTTTCCAGTGCTCTGGCTTCTTGTTTTCTTGCAGGGATCAACATTCTTGACAGCATTTTCTAGGCATCGAGGTCTTGCATCAGACATTTTACATAGGGATTGCTTAATATCTCCATCACTAGCGACAACAGGAACACAACTTTTGCACCTTTGCTAACCCGTGTCACAGCTAAGTATTTGTACTATTTTTATTTCAGCATCATTTCAAATATATTAGCATTCTGTCTACTGTCTATTTGAAGCATCCTTGACCCAACCTTCTCTATTCTTTTTAGAGAGGCTGAAAAGCCTTCTCTCACCTCTTATTCCCTTTTCTTTGCCTCTGACACCGTTTAGTCTCTCTTTAGACAACATCCTCTGTCCAATCAACTCAGCCCAATCTATCAGAGACCTACAGACCATCTTAAGATCAATCTAATCACCCTGACTAAATTACTTCATGGAAAGGCTGAAAGGTCTTTTTCCTGCCCCTTACCCCTTTTCTTGACAACATACCCTCTGCCTTAGTTCTTATTAAAGATTCTATCTACTATTTTACTATCCTGCACAGACTGTCAGACCCAGACCCAACCAAGCCCAAAACTCTGTCTCAGACCCATCCACAGACCAAAATCCTGTCCAGAACTCGTCCACAGAATACTACCCTGATCAACGCCGGTCACTTCCCCAATCGACATCGGTAGACTAACCGACATCGGCAGCCTTGACAACCGATGCCGGTAGGACCACCGACATTGGCGACTGTGACTAGGCCGACACTGACATTCAGGTAAGCATTTACTTCCACTTTTCATTCTGTCTTTATCATTTTCAGTCTTTTATCTTTCTGTCCTTTATTAGACATCTTTTTATTAATCAGTGGGTTGACATCCTTCAAGCTTTTGCTTCTGGGATCAAGCTTTTGCTTGGCAACCCACCATCTCCTTATCTAACACCTTCTTTGTCTTAGTCTCTTTCTTTTGCAGGTGTCATCCTCCACAACCAAAGAAGAGTTCTCACTTCACCTGGATTACGGTGCGCATGACTACATCCAGGTACATACAAGCCTTAGACCATTTCTTCTAGTTTCTTATTCTCTCTTTGAATGTAGAAAGCAAAAATAGCATAGAAACATTCTGGCACGCCCGGTGGGACCCTTAGGGCCTTCCTTGGGTTCCTTTCCTTCTTTTTTCATTTAGGTGCATTAGGTTTCTTCCTCTTCACCTCTTTCTTATCTTCTAAAAGACATCATAAGCAGGAATAAAAAAAACTTTTCTTTCTTTTCTTGCATTACTAGACTAGTCAAAAATCATATCCTTCAAACCCTTTCTCAACTTGTTTTCATTCCAACTTAACATTTTGACTTGGGCATTAAAACACATTGCATTGCATTTTTGTTTGCTTGCATTTCTTAGTCCACACTTAGTAATTAATAACTGCATATTGAATTAATCGTAGTACACTTGATGTTACACAACCAAACCACGTGCACTAAATCAAACATCAAACTTACTTGAGACAAGGCCCGACTAGGATTTCATCACCCAACGGATACCTTACCCCGTCTTGGCAATCCCACTTGGATTTCACCACCAAGGGGAAATCCCACTCCATTCTCTGGTGGAGGATAATGTCTAGGCAAGGTATATTTTGGCTAAACGAGACCAGCTTATCACTGGACTCGTGAAGTGAGGGGAGCTTGCTCCTTAGCACCAGGCCACGTACCAAACCTAATATAGACTTCTTGAGCACCTAAACAAACCTAAAACCATCCATAGACTACCTCTTCTAGGACCCTTCTAATAGCCAACCTCCCCAAACCTCACTTTAAGGCATAAGCCACATGAGCTTAATAATTTATTTCTAGGGATTTAACACTTAGGCTTTGCTTGTGTTCTTCATCTTTTCTATTCTTATCTGCTTGTTTGAGCTAGTGAGGATGTTCTTCTTCTTTGATTTCTAAAAACTCTCAAGACTTTTCAATTTCTGGAAAACACAGTCACCGGCATCAGTTTTACCACCGATGTCGGCCACATTTTATCTCCGGCATCAGTTATCTGACCAACGTTGGCCATATTTCTCACCGACATCAGTTTTTTAACTGACGTCAGTCTCTGTCATAGTTCTTTTTCAAAATAGCAACCTTAAAACCCACCCCTTTTTCTATCAAAATCCCATTCTGAGTTTCTGAAACAAAAAAACACAGTTTTTTGAAACCTGACTCTTTCTTGCCTTGAATGGTTTTGACACGCAGTCAAACCAAGGCTCTTCTTGACCACGTGAGGCAACAACCACTTCCGCCTTCACCATCCATAACCAGTCTTATAATGGAGTTCCACTCGGAGACTGAAAGAACTCCTACTCGCCTAACCCCACCCCAGACTCCTATTGTCCCAGAAGGGGACCAAGATTTTGCATGATTCTTGGACCTCAATGTCAAAGCCTTGCAGCACTATCTCACACATAGCCAAACGCAAGACTCCCTAGGCAACCCAATCTATGGGATGTCGACTTCCTTAGTTGAGATAATGATCACATCAACAGTATCTACAACTCAACCTATAGACAATCAAGCCAACACCTCGACTAATAACCCAACCGTGTCCTACCTTCAAAATTTAGCCTCTCCTTCTAGACTTACCTCCATGGGGGTTCCGATACCCCCTCAACCTCAAACTACTCAACCAAATCCTACACCTTTCCAAAACCTAGTGGTCTCTATCCCCCCTACTCTTACACCTATCAACACAATAGTAACTGTCTACCCTTCAACAAGTGTGGCCACTCCTCAACCATCTTTGATGGCCCCTATCCAACTTGTGCCTACCAACGCCATAACACAAGTGCCCTTGGCTTCAACTTTCACCTCGATAACTAGCTACCCATATGTTGCATCTACACAAATGCAACCAACCACATCATATGCCCCTCTCAATATCTTTCAAGCACCTTATAATCTAGGGGGCACTCCACCTGCCAATCCATCAACAAATATCATCAAAATGCTGATGGACAAGATGTCTAGCCTAGAGACCTCCATTTCTGGCTCACGCAATGCTCTCACATACGAGCAAATTTGTAATGAGCCCATTCATCCTTCTGTCCCGATCAGGCCATACCCCAGTCAATGGGAGCTTCCTAAGTTTTCTCGCTTTCAAAGCAAGAAAGACCCACAATAGCACTTACGAGCATTCAGACATGCCTATTATCTTATTACCCATGACGATGCATTGCTTTTATGCTTGTTTCCTATGTCTCTCTCTAGTGCTATGCTTGATTGGTACAGCTCTCTTGCCAGTCATTCCCTCTTCACATTTATACATCTGGCCCAGCTCTTTCTTGATCACTTCTCCATCAACATCACCAAGAAGGTCTCGATCACAGACCTCTATTCTATCCGCCAATTCGAGGATGAATCCATAGCTGAATTTGTTGCTCGCTGGAGAGGCCTCATCAATCAACTCTCCTTTTCCTTACCTCAACCCAAACTTATTAAACTTTTCTCCCAAGCCTGTGCCAAACATATTTCTTCCACCTTACAGGTTCAGACCTTCGGCACCTTTGATGAAGCCTTCACAATGGTCCGCAAACTTGAATTACGTGCCATCAAGGAGAATAAAGTCAAGTTGCAGAGCAAGAATCCCAACTCTAAGATCAATGACTCCTCTTCTTCTAAACCTTCATCATCCAATCCTAAGTCTAAAGCTTTAGCTAACGCTGTGGTCATTAGACCTTCATCCTCTTCAACCAATCAGCCTGAGCCATCCACATCTCAGAGTGCCACCCACCAATTCTAGCAGAGATACATACAACAACAGTATACTCCTCTCGGAGAATCATACGCATCTGTGCTAGAGAAACTTGTTAGATAGGGGGTTCTCAATCTCCCCCAGATCCGACCACCTCCACAATTTGATCCCTCACATGCCATCCCTGTGTGGTATAGGGAAAATGACTTCTGCAATTACCACCGTGTCAAAGGTCATGACACGGGTAACTATAAGACCTTTAAAAACATAATCCAAGACATGCTTGAAAAGGGTGGCCTCATCCTATAAAATCCCAATGCACCTCCTAATCAGGGCATCGACATCTTCAAGCAACCATTCTCCAATCATCCACCAACCCAAAACAATGTCTAGACCTTGATTGACAACACTCATGAACACAACATTCAAACAGTCAATACGGTCTCGCCCTTCATCCCCGACCAACCTCAAGAGGTTAGTCCATCTATCAGTCCATCATGTGTGGATGAACCTCTTTCCCCAGTTAGTTCTCCATCAACCTCTCTCATCTTGGAGGATGCCTCAACCTTATCGGCACCACCGGTCTCACCATCCTCCTTCCTACTGCCTATGGAGGACCCGACCCTTCCTACTCCTTGATCGCAAGTGGAGGGCACCATCATCCCTGCCCTTTACCCACTTGAGGAGCCACATTCTCCAGTTCCTTCTCCACCAAGAGAAGAACCTGACTCTCCATCTTCTTCGACCAATGACAATCCAGTTATGACTCCCACACACCTTGGGTCCGAGACTACTGCCACACCTAACACATTTTCAGCCCCACAACCACTCACATCTTCTCAAGGACCCAAACCTCATCTAACATCTTCTCAACCATTTTCCCGACTAGTGGAGAAAATCAAACTTCTCCCTTCAAGGAAAGTGGAGCATCAGGGATTGTGGGAGCGTCTTAAAGCTCTTCAACATCCCCGTGCCATCTCATCTCATGCTGCCAATCCTCCTAAGGCAGAATCTCCCAAGACTCTCAACAAAGACCAGACTCCCGCTTCTAAACCTGCATCTACCCTATCTAAACCAATCAAGTCACTCGGCATTCACCCTGTCTCTACCCTCACTCACCCACAAGTGAAGGTGGACTTAGACCAGACCTCGACCAATAGTAGTCTTCCAACCAAGTTGAAGAAGACTGCCAGACCACAGAAGCGAACCCCTCCTCCATCATCAACATTACCCTCTATTTTAGGCCCTCATCCTTCTACCCTAATCAGAGTGCTCCCTACTCTGACCCTTAACCAAAACAAATTACATCCCTTACTTCCTTCGCCAACCACAAGTCTACCCCCTCTCAAAAATTTGGCACCTCTCACAAAGAAAGTGCCGTCTTCACATGTGGCTGCACCACCAACCCAAAAGGTGGTACGAAAACCTTCTTCAACACCTCCCAAGCAAAAGTCACCAGTGCTTCATGCATTAACAAGCATGGACCCCTTAGTAGGTTCATACGCTTTGATATTATGCCAATTTTTGCAGACTTCCAGCATAACCCTTCCACCCATCAAGCCTTTCCAACCTCTTAGGTCCAAGCCTTCTTGGTTTGACGATACGAAGATTTGCTTATACCATCGTACGCCAGGACACAATATCGAGACTTGTTGTGCCCTCAAGGCCATCATTTGCCACTATATGGAGAAGGACACTCTTCTCCTTGAGGACACTCTTGACCGACCCTCGACACCTTCCCATCAAACCTCTTCAACCACATCAACATCTCACCAGCAGACCCCTCCACCTTCTTCACCTCCTATCTTTGAAATCAATGCTATCCACATAACCACTAGGTCACAAAAGGATGAGGCGAAAGAAAAAGCCACCATTCCTTGGACCTACCCTTTCATCAAGCCACCTCAACCACCCAAGCCTAAAATTTCTATCCTTAGCCCATCTCAACCTTCTTCTTCTTCCTCTTTCGGGCCGATTCATGACTCCATGTTGAAACAGCTTCACCAGACGCCTGTGAAGATGTCCCTTTATGACCTCATCCAAACCTTGCCTCAACATCATCAAGCCCTCATCAAAGCCTTATAGACAGCGGAGGTCCAACCTGAAGACCCTCAACCACTAGCTGCCCTAGTCCATTCTTTATCCCCTGTCGCCTATATCACTTTCAATGATTTTGAAATTCTTACCACTACCTTGGAAGATCAGGACGCTGCTCTTTTCATCACAGCCTATGTCAATTAGACACGTATTAAGCACATTATGATTGATGGAGGTGCTAGCATTAATATCATTTCTACCCATGCCTTTGATCAATTGGCTCTTCCCAAGAATTGCGTATCGAAGACCGATGCAATCCTTAGATCCTTTAATGACACCACCGCTAACACTATTGGCACTGTTGTCCTCCATATTTACGTTGGCCCGCGCACAATCCCAGAGCTCTTCTACATCATTGAGGGAGAATTATAATATAACATGCTATTAGGATGACCCTGGATCCGTGCCATGGCTTGCGTCCCTTCAACACTTCACCATTGCATCAAATTTAAACACGACAGACAAGTCCATGTCATTCCTGCCGACCCATCCCCTTTCAAGACTTGTAACACAACCTATCACCCAAATGACATTCTTATTCTTATCAAGCCATCAACCCCAGCACTGCCTCCATCCGTGGAAGCTTCAACTAGTTTGAAAATAATGGTTGCCATCACATCACCTTCTCAAGCGACAACCAAAAACTCCATGGACGATATCTTCCAAAAACTTTCACTTGGGGAATATCGCTTGCTGACCCTAGACATGTTCCAAACTCCACAAGAGTATGGACGCCTTCACCACAGCCCCAGCTATGACTGTCGGATTGGAATGGTCATTCCTTATGGTCCTCCTCGCCTCTGAACCAACCTCATCTATGGAGGGCTCAACCAAACTCCTCTTGATGGGAACCCTCTCTCTTCACCCCAACCATTCACATTAGACTTCTCGTTTCTTAGCAACCCCACCTTTGCACACACTTACCTTTACAGGTGTGCATGGAAGAGTTTTGGTTTTGGGCGCTATGAGCAGGGCTCCCATCAGCCCATCGAGACGCTCAATGATGACAATGCCAAGAAATGGTATGGCCTGGAATATCACAACCCCACTGAGGCTTCCGAAAACCTTTGCCATAAACCAACCATCAACCAATCTCATCCAAACTCGCCTATTCTTCCATACTCACCTACGGAGTCAGTGGTTTCCATCCCTCCTAGTTTTTTTTGCATAAACACCATCTGCTTGGAACCCCTAACCTATCAACTCAATGGGGTTTCCAAGTCTCTCCCTCTCATTTATCCCAATATGATAGATGATGAATCGACAACCATCAACATGATCCACTACATAGACGACACCATTCTTAACTATATGGGTGCCGATGACTCTTTTATTCAACGCTCCCTCCCTTCTGAAACACAGGTTATGTTAAATGAATTGACCATTGACATTAACCTTCCATCTTCTGATGTTCCTCACATCTTAAAGATTGGTCAGTCTTTAGATGCCCAGGAGCAGATCGACTATACGTAAGGCCTTTTCTTGGACCTATGGTGACATGCCTGGAATCGACCCTAACATTGTCATCCATAACATCATCACAAACCCAGAGGCTAAGCCTATTAGGCAAAAGCTTCACAAAATGCATCCTCATGTTGCACTTCTTGTCAAAGAGGAGCTTCAACGTCTTCTCTCTGTCTCTTTCATCCAACCCATTGATTATCTGTAGTGGGTATCAAACATCGTTCCTATTACCAAAGCAACTGGGGGGATCTAAATTTGCACAGACTATCGCGACCTCAACTTGGCCTGTCCTAAAGACGACTTCCCTCTTCCTAACATTGACCAACTTGTTGATCTCATAGTCGGTCATGAGATGTTATCACTCATGGACGGGTTTTTAGGATATAACCAAATCTTGATTGCATTAGAAGATTAGCACAAGACTACCTTTATCACCCCATGGGGGACTTTCTACTATTGGGTCATGCCTTTCGGCTTGAAAAATGTAGGTGCCACATATCAATGTGCCATGACTTACATTTTCCACGATCTCCTCCACAAAGTCATGGAGGACTATGTAGTTGACCTACTTGGAAAGTCTAAGCTTTGTCGCGACCATTTGACTATCCTCAAGATCATCTTCTCTCGCCTTCTTCAGTACAATGTCTGCCTTAATCCCAAGAAATGCGTCTTTGGGGTCCTCTCTAGAAAGCTCCTGGGGTTCATCGTCTCTCTTCATGGCATCGAGATAGATCCCGCCAAAATCCACGCTATCCTTGAAATGCCACTTCTGACTAATCTCAAGCAGCTTCGTAGTTTGCAAGGGAAGCTCCAGTCCATTTGCTGCTTCATTTCGTAACTTTTTGACCACTGCCAACCCTTTCATCATCTCCTCAAGAGGAATGTCTCCTTTAAATGGGATAAGGACTGCCAAGAGGCATTTGAAGCCCTTAAAAGCTATTTAGTCTCTCCACCAATCCTCATTCCACCTAAAGATGACCAACTCTTCTACCTCTACATCTCAGCAACCAACCATTCGTTAGGTGCCATGATCGTGCACCGAGACGAGCAACACCGTGAGCAAGCGGTCTACTACATAAGCTGAACACTTGTCGACTATGAAACTCGATATACTCATACTGAGAAACTCTGTTTGGCATTAGTCTTTGCCACTACCAAGCTTCATCACTATCTTCTCAATCACAAAACATTTGTCATCACTCACACTGATCCTCTTAAATACATGCATTCCAAGCCATATCAAAACCAACGTATGGCTCGTTGGCTCATGCTTCTTACTGAGTTTGACTTGGAATTTGTCTAGCAAAAATCTATAAAAGGGAAAACAATCACTGACCAACTAGCAGATGCCCCTCTTCCCGACAATCAACATTCTCAATGCGAGTTTCCTGATGAATCTATCGCCACTCTCTCGACTGATGACACATTCTACCAAATGACGATGTTCTTTTATGGCTCCAAATGTCAACTCAGTGGAGGTGTGAGGGTCATCCTCATCCCACATGAGGGTGAGCCCATGCCCCTGTCTTTCAAACTCGACTTTGAATGTACCAATAATATGGCCAAATACGAAGCCTTAATTTTGGGACTTCAAACTACCCTTTCTTTAAGCATCAAGACTATCAACATCTTCAGCGACTCACAACTTGTCATCAATCAAATCAATGGCTCATATCTTTATAAAAACAAAATTTTACAAAGGTACAAGCACCGTGTTGAAACCCTTCTAGCATCTTTCGACCATCACTTATTGCAGACTGTTCCTCGATCTACGAATAAGTTTGCTGACACCATGGCTTCCCTCACCTCACATATTCCTTCTTCATCATCCTCATCAAGAATTTATGTCATGGTACATCATGTGCCATTGCCTTCATACATTTACACTGACATCAACCTCGTCCACACCATAGACTCTAGTTCACAAGATGTATGGTATAAACAACTTGTGGACTACTTGGCTCATTCTATCATTCCTCCCAACCTCTCTAGCAATGCACGGTGGGCTTACATCAAGCACACCGCTCGCTATACCATGCTAGGAGGCCTTCTCTATAAAAGAGGTTTTGACGGCCTTCTTCTTCACTGTTTAAACTCCACTGAAGCCTCTCATGCTATTAAACAAGCCCATGACGGGATTTGTGGCAGACACTTCAGTGGTAACTCGGTTGCTAAGCGCATCCTTCACCTGGGTTATTATTGGCCCGCTCTTCATCAAGACTATAGTGATTATGTTCGGCGTTGCATCAAGTGTCAACAGCATGCTAACTTGCTTCATCTCCCTAGCCATGCCTTATAAGTTGCTCAAGATTTCTGGCCTTTTTCACAATGGGGCTTAGATCTCATCGGCAAGATTAACCCTCATTCATCTCTTCGTCATCAGTTCATCATCACTACCACCGAATATTTCACTAAATGGGTGGAAGCTATTCCTCCCATCTCCACAAAAGTCGACAAGATTATCGACTTCATCAATACACACATCATATGTCATTTTGGTGTACCTCACAAAATCATCACCGATAATGGAAAATCATTTAAAAACAAAACTGTCTAGAAACTTTGTGACTCCTTTGGCATTAAACTCAATTTTTCTTCGCCTTACTACCCACAAGCAAATGGGCAAGCCGAGGCTTCTAACAAAATCTTAACTAAAATTCTCATGAAGGTGGTCAACGACACAGGAAGGGATTGGCACATTCATGTTCCCTTCACTTTGTGGGCTTACTGCACTAGCATCCAAACCTCTACAGGTGCTACCCCATTCTCTCTAGTGTATAGAACAAAGGTTGTCTTACCTCTCGAAGTACAGATCCCGTGTCTTCGCATTTCTCTACATGACATTCTTTCTAACAATGACTTTCGTCAAGATCGATTAGCTCAACTTGAGTTACTTGACAAACGTCGTCTTGCTACCCTCAACCATCTCCATGTCTATCAAAATCACATCAAACGAGCCTATCACAAAAATCTGAGAGAACGAGATTTCAATATCGGAGACCTCGTCCTCAAAGAGAACCAACATGTGACCAATATGGAATGGAGTAAATGAGGCAAATTTGCTCCTAATTGGCTCAGAACTTATATCATCACGCATAAGTATGGATTAGGGACTTATCATCTGTCTTCTCTTGAAGGCCGACCAGAACCTGAGCCCCTTAATGCCTTGCATCTATGACCATTCTACTGTTAGTCGAGTACTCATCCACTTGACATTTAACTTGATCTCGTCCCTTGAGCAATCCCTATCCTTTTAATCCTCATTCCTTTCCACCCTTTTTCCCTCAACAAATCCTCTATAACCCTTTTATGATGTATGAATGCTTTGTCCTAATAAAAGGAAGCCCTTTCCCTTCTATAGTCTTGTCCATGACTCAACATTCTATCAAAAATAAATCAAGATGTCAAAATATCCAAGGTCACAAAATCAAATCAAAAAGTAGACTGCTCCCTCAAAGGATAGCTGTACTATCATTGATGTAGCTAATAGACTGCTCCCTCGAAGGACAGCTATTTAAAAGCCCTTAAACATATATAAAGCAAAATATAGACCACTCCCTCGAAGGATGGCTATGACTAAATCTTGCTATAAACAACACTTTCTTAGAAGCTTCCCGCATCGATCAACTTCACAAATGACCACCAAGCAAAGTGACATCTCTAGGTGGACTTCCCGCATTGATCAGTCTGCTCTCAAAAAAAAAAGAGGGGGGGGTCATGGACTTGGCTTGTAGTCGTCTTAGGGTCTCCTATAAAAAGGGGCAAAGTTATCCCTACTCTAAAATGGGTTACCCTTTCCTCCTATCACATCACCTACTCAAGGGACTTCGAGCTCATTTTAATGTCAAAATGATTCGATTACCTCTCTAACACAACCTATGGTCAATGATGCAATGCATAAATAGGGTTTTCATTCTAATAACCCCTATCTATGCTATCATTTTGGTCCTTGTCAATGAAAGAGCAATATTCTTTTCACTTCTTCTGCACTTTGGTCACATTCAACTTCATCACTTGTCAAACCTAATCAACTCAACTCAACTCTCTTTTTAGGCCACTCCCGTAGCCTATTCACATAGTTTCTATGGACAACAATACACATAGGGACTATCGACCAGACACAATTTATGTTAAGCATATACCATTACTTGCTGAAGCGTAAATAGACCCAATTCATTTTTAGCATACATCCATTACGAATATGGAAAATTGCTAGGGATGAAAGACCTCTCGACCAATGTTGTAAAATACACCATCACACAATATGGAAAAGGCTGCAACATCATCTTATCCTCATCATTTCAACACATGACCAAAATCAATCACTTTGACCCTCTTCCTCCCTCTTGGGAGAACTACATTGGCCTGAGGCCCTTCCAACAGGGGCTATGTAGGCAGCACTCAATTGACATGGGGTCTTCTGAGGTTAGCTCGGCCATTCCTTTGTCCATCGGCCCGCATCACCCACCAGACCTTGGAGATCTTGACCATCTCCTCTGATCGTGACCACTTCCAAGACAACTTCACCTTGGTTGTTTTTTGCATGCATGCTACCCCACGACTGGTTAGCAAAATTGTGTGCAGACTATTTTTGACCCTCACAAGTATAGGATCGCAAGCCGGTTGATCCGCACTACTTGTGACATTTTTTGTGTTTCTAGGAGCACTTCCTGAGCCTGGGATTCTTGGAACATGATGACCATTTGGAGCTTTAGCTTAGATTGAATAACCCAATCAGCAGATGACTAAATGCTGGGGCCCGGTTATTTCAATTTTGGCACTCCTCGACCCTTGACCTATGACAATTTGACCTGACCATCTCGTGCAGTGGTATACGTGCAATCACAACTATTGCAGCATTCACACTCACCATTCTTCATCCACTCTTTGTCAAATCAGCACTCGATTTCAGGTTCCCTTCCCTCGACTCCTGCTTCGAGGGAGAATCCAACATTCATAATTGGGGCAACCAATCCTCTTGTTTTTGTCTTGCAGTTCACTTTAATAACCAATAGGACAAAATCAACTTTATCCTATACCTGGGGCAACCAACTCCTATTTTTGTCTTGAAATTCATCTAGAGCAACCAACAAGACAAAAAGGGGCAAATGTGGACACCAAAATCGTGTCTAACCCTTGGTCATCCTCCCCCTTGGTCCATTCCTAACCCATTCCTAAACCATGCACTTACTAATTTAAAAATAATAATTTATTATTAATATCCTCCCCTTTGACACATCACCTATAACACCTCATCTGACACCTCACCTTAGACTATTTCCCACCCTATGACTCACCCAAAACCTATTCCTACTTCTTTCTTACCGCCTAACCAACTCTCGTGCGTATTTAGCCCAACCTTCGACAATTCTCCAATGGATCATGCACTTGGCAGATGGAGAACGGGCTTGGTGGCTCTTTTACTCATTCTCCACCCACCGACGTTGGTCAAATGTCGGCCGATGCCAGTGGGATCGCCGACGTCAATTTTACTTAAACCAAAATTCAAGCCTTTGATGAGGCTAATTAGAAATCATTAATCTCTGGAGCTAGTCACGAATCTAAAAACTTCTTCCGGCAAAACAAAGTTCTCGTGTGCTCTTGCTTTCCAGTGCTCTGGCTTCTTGTTTTCTTGTAGGGATCAGCATTCTTGATAGCATTTTCTAGGCACTGAGGTCTTGCATCAGACATTATGCATAAGGACTGCCTGATATCTCCATCACCAGTGGCAATGGGAACACAGCTTCTGTACCTTTGCTAACTCATGTCACATCTAAGTATTTGTACTATTTTTATTTCAGCATCATTTCAAATATATTAGCATTCTGTCTACTATCTATTCCAAGCATCCTTGACCCAACCTTCTCTGTTCTTCCCAGAGAGGCTGAAAAGCCTTCTCTCACCTCTTATTCCCTTTTCTTTGCCTCTGACACCCATTTAGTCTCTCTTTAGACAACATCCTCTATCCAATCAACTCAACACAAGCTATCAGAGACCTACAGACCATCTTAAGATCAATCTAATCACCCTGACTAAATTGCTTCACAAAAAGGCTGAAAGGTCTTTTTCCTGCCCCTTACCCCTTTTCTTGATAACATACCCTCTGCCTTAGTTCTTATTAAAGATTGTATCTACTATTTTACTATCCTGCACAAACTCTTAGACCCATACCCAACCAAGCCCAAAACTCTGTCTTAGACCCATCCACAGACCAAAATCCTATCCAAAACTCATCCACAGACTACTACCCTGACCGATGCTAGTCACTTCCCCAACCAACGTCGGCAGACTAACCGGTGTCGGTAGCCTTGACAACTGATGCCAGTAGGACAATCGACGCTGGCGACTGTGACTAGG
The DNA here is from genome assembly GCA_037957365.1 of Torreya grandis. Taxonomy (NCBI): domain Eukaryota; kingdom Viridiplantae; phylum Streptophyta; class Pinopsida; order Cupressales; family Taxaceae; genus Torreya; species Torreya grandis. The sequence goes on from JARHVA010004062.1 coordinate 261,370, forward strand.
CTGACAGCAACATTCAGGTAAGCATTTGCTTCCACTTTTCATTCTGTCTTTATCATTTTTAGTCTTTTATCTTTCTGTCCTTTATCAGACATCTTTTTATTAATCAGTGGGTTGACATCCTTCAAGCTTTTGCTTCTGGGATCAAGCTTTTGCTTGGCAACCCACCATCTCCTTATCTAACACCTTCTTTGTCTTAGTCTCTTTCTTTTGCAGGTGTCATCCTCCACAACCAAAGAGGAGTTCTCACTTCATCTGGATTACAGTGCGCATGACTACATCCAGGTACATACAAGCCTTAGACCATTTCTTCTAGTTTCTTATTCTCTCTTTGAATGTAGAAAGTGAAAATAGCATAGAAACATACACCTCAATAACATTGGGCAAGTTCAACCTTGAGGTATCTATGGATCATAATCCATGTTTTAAAGTTTTGGGGTAGTTAGAATTTTCATCATAGAAGTGATTGAAAAATTTTGGTGGGTGGTGTATCGACCTCCTCTTTCTAGGGTTCCTCTTCTTCATTTTTAGATAAGTCTTGGTCCCTTACACTAATGACACATGTCATCATAGTGCTCCTCATGAAAGAAGGGAGTTATTAAAATTAAAGGCATGCCACTAGCTGAGAGAAGTGGGCCACATTTCTAACAAGAATTCTAGAGGCAGTTTAAAGGGAGGAATGCATCACCATAGTACTTCCTTCTAAGCATCACGAGAATCTTGGAAGTTTCTTCACGGATAATAATTTATCCCATATCTATAAATATTTCTAAAGGAAACTGTTCACCAAAAGTGAGAGTTTAAGGGATCAATAGTATCACTTGGAGATTGTTTCATGGGTAACTTGAAGGTATCTCCTAAGAGATACCTTGAAGATATTACAAACCTCAATAACACTAGATAAGTTCAATCTCAAGGTATCCAATAGGACATTCCTTAGAGGGCCTTGTAATACCTTCATGGGTAACTTGAAGGTATCTCCTAAGAGATACCTTGAATATATTAAAAGGACCATCAAGGTAAATGAAAATTTCAAAGGTACAACAAGGTAATCATTTATACCTAAAACTATTAATTTAACCAAGAAAATTATTAAATTTAATTGAGGTGGAAAGAACATGTGCATAGAAGGACCTAAAATGCATTCTCTCCCAAGTATTATAAGGCCCTTCAAGCTATCAAGTTATCAAATAATAGTGCTTTCAAGGTGAAGGGAATTTATACTTGGAGATACATTCAACGTCCCTTTGAATGTATTATAAAACCCTTCTAGGTGTCCACTAGGAAATTCCTTTAAGGGCCTTAAAATACACTTATAATACCATGTTGGGTATACCATGGTTGTGGAAGGATTGTCGGTTTACTAGTATCAATGAAGTTGAGTTATCTACAGAAGACCCTATAGATATAATATTACTTCCACAACAAATCATCATCTATGTGTTTTTTATATATAGATCCTTATTTTATATACTTAAGTACACTAATAAATTAAATATGCAAGAGTCTCTTTATGCATTTGTAATTTTCTATCAACAGAATGAGAGAACAACTTGGATCAACACAGGGCCACTGAAGAATCTATGTTTGCATTCCATAGAAAGTCTACATGTACTTGGTACTCTATTATAAGGAATGACTTAAAGGGTTCATATAGGATAAAGTAAATGTTTGATGGAAAAATATGCATCCACCTCTCGATTGATAAGATTTATTCATATTTTTTTTGATATCCTTCTCTATTGAGTGAAAAAAAGAAACCTAAAGATTTCAAAGTGTAGGTTCTTTGTAAAATTATCTCATGGAAAAAATATACATATTTTTTTTGACATTTTGGTGGTTACCAATGAGACTGAGGTTGTCATATAATATCTTCTCATATGGAGTTCATATCATCATTATACTTATAGATTATCAATAAAAGATGCAACATGGGGAAGAACCTTACTTCTTGAACATTGATATTTACAATTGCTTGAGGATAAGTAATTTGAGGTAGGGAGGTCTGTAATATCCCCAAAAATGAGATCATTGAATTTAAGGAGAGACATTACCATTTCACATGAATAAATCACTACCAAAGAGTAGTGATGTCATTTAATACAATAATAATTAAATGGATATGAATGGAAATGTAAAACAAAATTATTGTCGAAAGTGAATAGAAGTGTCAAACGGAATTGTTGATGAAAGTGAATAGAAATGTCAAACAAAATTGTTGATGGAAGTGAATAGAAATGTTGATGAAAATATTAATGAAAATGTCAACGATCACATCTTTTGGTGAAGAGGTGCCTCTTGGATGGGACATCTCCTTTGTGAGAAGTTTTTAAAGGATATATAAGGGAGAAGAGATGTGGAAGTATTAAAAACATACAATTATAAATTCAATCATCTAACTTGTATAAGAATCATGATAGACAACTACTCTCAAGGATGAAAAACCTTATGATTATAGTAACCTAAGGATGAAACCCCTTGTGGAATTATATTTTATTTAATTTATTATTTTAAATGCAATATTTATATTTATAAAAAATAGGTTTTTTGAGAAAAACAAATTAATGTACAATATTATAATTTGGAATAATATAGTGGTATCAAATCTATTTTTATTGCCAGCCTATAAACCATGGGGTCATAACATAAGGAAATTATGGATATTTTAAAGTCATATAATGCCCTTTCAGTTGAGATTCAAAAATAAATATCTTTTTAAGACTATTTAGATTTAAAAGACTTATGGAATGGAAAAAACCACTCTGAAAAAGATGAGTTTTTGAATCATAGTTATTGCAATACTGAATATGATGAGAAATTCAATTTTCAATAGGTCTTAAAAGAAAGGAAGGCGACAAATTTCAAGACTAACTTCCCTATCTAGGAGAAAACAAATGAGGCATACAACATTAAACTAAGGGAATTCCCAAACATACTTATCCAAGAAGAAGTTGATATTTATGGAGACTTATCTATTGGGAAGAATGACATAAATGATTTAGATATTAGAGATGCACACAAATTATCTATCCAAAACATTAATGATGATGTTTATATGTGTTGTCTATGTCAGAGTGAAGCTAAAATTTAATGTGTGTAAGAGAAAGGTCTTAAGGATTGTTCCTCAAACATAGGTTCTAAGGTTAATAAACCAATTGATTGTCTAATTAATGCACACCATCAACAAGATGTCATGGGTTCCTATCTTAAAAATAAACAAGATGGAGAGCCAACCAAAATAATTGATAAAATATGGAAAAACATCCACCAAATAACCTTGATGCTTTGGAAGATGGACAATCATTAAATGTACCTCACTTTTTGATGGATACTAAAGAGACTTCTATTGATATTATGGATTATAAAACAAGACTCTACATGTGTACCTTTTCTTTTATATTTTCCCATGTATCTTGGAGTAATAGGATGTTCACATATTGATCATGGAGAGTCCTTAGAGGTGTGATTAAGACATTCATAAATAAATAAAGGCAATCAAGGTATAGAGGTTAATCTTATAAATGTTGCACTTGAGTATTGTGCCTTAGAGATAAATTACACACAGCTATCCACACCAAAAGATGAATGAGAAGCTAATTTCATGCTTGCTTATTTAGTAGTAGGGGATAAAGTGATATTGAAAAAAATAAACTATGATGATAGGCTATTAATGACTAATAATCAGAATAAAAATTTAAAATTTGTTCATATTAAATATAAGGGTTATGTATCCATACATCAAGTTATTAGAGGATGTAGGTCCTCAAGCATGGAATTTTAAGGATCTTGAAGTTATCAATAATTCAAAATTCATAATTCTAAAGCTATAATATCATGAGTCTCAATATTTTGAACTGGCCTTTACATATAAAATGGTTAAAACTTCATTAGTGTATAGGGAAGAAGACATTCTTCATGGGAAGTTTGTATTCAAAACATGGGACCCAAACTTGATATTAGAATGTTTAAGTTTCTCAAATCCACATGAACCATGGTTTGGTACCCCTTACCTTGTTGAAGACATTCCATTTATTATTTTAGAGGAAAAGAAAAGGCTTTTATTGAGAGAGTCCACTCTACATCTCCCACTTAAACATAATTATATTCCAGAGCACTATTGTATAACAAATGTAATTATCTTGAAATTTTTTGAACAGAACCTGGGAATTCCCAAATGTGTAGTAGATGATCATTTGATCAAAGTATGTCCTAAATAAAAAGACATTACAATTTCATGAAGTGATTGTCTAGAGACAAATGTGAACAAAATAGATGAACATAATGGCAATCATACTATTGTTAAAGATGAAGACAAATCTATTCAACTTATTCTTAGAATTTTCCAAAATGGTGGGATTAGAAATGATGGATTGTTACATACAATTGTGACTATTGACGAGACCACAAACATTTTTTTGGCCTTCTTATTTTTTTGGAAAAATAGATGAAGGGTTTCAAGAATTGGTTTAAAAGATGGGTATTAGATTAATTGTGAAGCTAGGTATATCATGGATATGGAAGGAGTCTACTAGTATCAATGAAGTTGAGTTATCTATAAAAGACCCTATAGATATAATATTACTTCCACACCAAATCATCATCTATGTGTTGTTTATATATAGAACCTCATTTTGTATACTTAAGTATAGTAATAATTTGAATGTGTAGGAGTATCTTTATGCATTTGTAATTTTCTATTACTCAAAATGAGAGAACAACTTGGATCAATGTAGGGCCAATGAAGAATCTATGTTTGAATTCCATGTAAATTCTACATTTACTTGGTACTCTATCATAATAAATGACTTAAAGGGTTTACAAAATATAAAGTACATGTATGTTGGAAATGTTTACATCTACCTCTCGATTGACAAGAGTTATTCATATTTTTTATATTATCCTTCATTGTTGAGTAAAAATAAGAAACCTAAAGATTTTAGAGTGTTGGTTATTTTTAAAATCATCTCATGGAAAACATATAAAAACTTTTATAACATTTTTGTGGTTCCAAATGAAATTGAGGCTATCATATGATATTTTCTCATATAGAGTTCATATGATCATTCTACTTCTGGATTGTCAATAAAAGATGAAACATGGGGAGGAGCCTTACTTCTTGAACATTATTATTTATAAATGCTTGAGGACAATAAATTTGAGGTAGGGAGGTCTATAATATCCCCAAGAAGGAGATCTCTAAATTTAAGGAGAGGCATTGCCATTTCACATAATAAATTATTGCCAAAGAGAAATCTTTGCCAAGGAGTATCACTACCATTTAATAAAACAATTATTAAATAGATATGAATAGAAATGTCAAACATAATTTTTATCTAAAGTGAATGAAAGTGTCAAACTAAATTGTTTATAGAAGTGAATGAAAATTTCAAATGGAATTATTGATGGAATTGAACAAAAAAATTGATGGAAATGTTAACAAAAATGTTAATGGTTACATATTTTGGTGAAGAGGTTCCTCTTGGATGGGACACCTCCTTTGTGAGAAGTTTTAAAAGGCTATATAAGGGAGAAGAGATGTGGAAGTATTAAAAACATCCAATTATGAATTCAATCATCTAACTCATATAAGAGTTATGCTACATAACCAATCTCAAGGATGAAAACCCTTATGATTATAATAGCCTAAGGATGAAACCCCTTATGGACTTATATTTTATTTTATTTATTATTTTAAATACAATATTTATATTTATAAAACAATAGTTTTTTTGAGAAAACCAAATTTATGTACAATATTTTGATTTGGAATATTACAACTCTTGTGCCTATTTGAATGTTATCTCATTGAATCCCTTATACACCTCAATAACACTGGGCCAATTCAAACTCAAGGTATTTATGGATCATAATCCACATTTTGAAGTTTTGGGGTATTTAGCCTTTTCATCATGGATATTCTCGACAAAGTTTAGTAGGTGGTGTATTGACCTCCTCTTTTCTGGGTTTCCCTTCTTTTTTGGCTAATTTTTGGTCCCTTACATTCATGACACATGTCAACATGGTGATCCTCAATAAATAAGTGATTTATTATTAAAATTAAAGGCATGCCATTGGCTGAGTGAAGTGGGCCCCATTTCTAATAATAATTCTAGAGGTAGTTTAAAGGGAGAAAACGTCACCACAATGCTTCTTCTAAGCATCAGGGGAATCTTGGAGGTTGCTTCATAGATCATAATTTTGTCCCACATATGTAAATCTTTCCATAATAAATTATTCGTCGAGAGTGAGAGTTTAAGGCATCAATAGTATCTACTAGAACATTCCTTCACAGGTAACTTGAAGGTAACTCTCAAGAGATACCTTGAAGATATTACAAACCTCAATAACATTGGCCAAGTTCAATCTCAAGGTATCTAATAGGATATTCCTTTGAGGGCCTTGTAATACCTTCATGGGTAACTTGAAGGTATCTCCTAAGATATACCTTGAAGATATTAAAAGGACCATCAAGGTAAAGGAAAATTTTAGAGATACACCAAGGTAATTATTTAGATCTAAAACTATTAATGTAACCAAGAAAATTATTAAACTAAATTGAAATGGAAAGAGAATGTGGGTAGGAGGACCTAAAATGCATGATCTCCCAAGTATTAGAAGGCCCTTCAAGTTATCAAGTTATCAACTAGTAGTGATTTCAAGGTGAAGGAAATTTCTACTGGGAGATACATTCAACCTCCCTTTGAATGTATGACAACACACTTCAAGGTGTCCACTAGGATATTCCTTTAAGGGCCTTGAAATACACTTGTAATACCATCATGGCTAAATTGAAGGCATCTCTTATGAGATGTCTTGTAATAAAAATTCACTCTCGTTCATGATTTAAAGGTGTCTCTTAGGAGTTACCTTGAATGTACCTATTGATGGGCATTTTAACACACATTAGAAACATACTTCCCCCTCATATTTCTCCTTTGAAACAAATGTTTGTGTATTCCTTTGTCCATCAGATTATATGATTGGTGCACATATAATTTATTTTTATTTTGGTCATACCTTATTATTTTAAGTGCAAGCTAATATATATTACAAATATTTAATATGTATTTTATATTGTAGTTTAAAATCAACATTTTTTGATATACAATTAATCACTACTTAATAAAAAAATTCATGAACTGATGTAATATGCAACTTACATTTTATAAAATATCAATATTTAAATCATTTCAATTACTTTGCAAAATGCCTTTGGGTGAAAAAGGAATTCCGACACTTAAAAGGTAGAAGAAGGCCTCACTCCATGAGTATTTGGGTAAAAGGTTGGAGTCATCACTCCAAAATAATTTGGATAGAGTACCGTTTAAACTACCAAGATGAAAAACAAGTCCACATCAACATCTTCCATTTTATGATGGTGATAAAATTCCTCTTTCTGATTGGTATTTTGAATTGTTTAGTCCACCAAACATACATGTAGATAAGGATGAACTTGAAATAGCCCTTAAATTCTAACTGGAAGTATGGAATGGAGAAGAGGAAATTATCCATCAAGATACAACTAATTTCAATAAATTTACACCCAGTAAAATGAATTTGACAAAAAATATTTTTTCTCCTTTTTGTAAAACATTTGGGTTTCATTTGAATAGCTATGACAACCTTCAAATGTCAAGGTTAATAGACAAAGATAATTTGGTCATTAGAATACAAAATATGTTGAAAGAAAAACATGAACATATGGAAATAACTTATTCTACTTGCCACCATCCAAACATGTATTCAAGATACCCTACAATCATGATAGAAAAAACATTGAAGAAAACATGACAAGCAAGGGAAACATATTCTTATTCAGATTTGAAAGAGGCCATACATGTACTCACATAAGTGGAGAAAAATAAGATCAAAAAAAAGGTTGGAACACTTTTGTTGACATGAAGTACTGATCAGATACACAATGAATTCTCTACATGCTATATTTCCTCTAGTAATTATGCCTTGAACATTTTTGTAGAGCTCTATGAATTGGGAGATATTAATATCAAAATAAGAAATATGAATGAAAGAGGATTGAATGGTATAATTCACTCATTTGTAAAACATAACGAGGTTCCAATGAAAGATTCTTTGTTAATTCCTTTTGATCTTAGCAACCCTCAATGTATTATTGAATTAAAGGATTTCATAGAAGATATGACGTAGAAAAAAAATGTAAGGTTCAAAATTGTATATGGCCAGCACATAATTAAAACACAACAAATAATTATTTTAGAGAAGGAATATAATTCACATTCATTGAGAAATAAATGTTCTATTAGAAGGGCAAGACTTACAAAAACTTGTACTTTGTTCCATATTATGCACAAAATATGTAACCAATATAATGAAGCCAACAAAATAATTTATAAGGCTTTATTTTTAGAAAGAGTTCAATCTACACATGACCTTATTCAACCAAGAGGTTGGAATAATCTTAAAATAGGGAAAAAAAGATGAAATAAATACATGAATAAGATAGACACTTGTTCACATAAATGAACTATTCAACAGAACAACTAGAGGGGATAAAATGCCTTCTTTTCATGAAACATCCCATTTGAGATTGTTTTGATAAAGAATTTAATTTATTTAAAATTGGTACTTTACATGGTTCAAATAAATAATATATAAATCGTATTCATATAATAGTACTTAGAAATATTTAAGGGCTTTCAGACAAACAAAAAATAGAAATAACAAATTTATTGGAAAAAAGGTCTATTTCCTTCTTGAAAACTCCTAGATAAAACAACATGGATACTTGGTGCAAAAAGGTGAAGCTTTAAAGTAAAATATTATCAAAAATTGTAGATTATCTTAGCAACATGATTCGACACTAACACTAGACAAAATAATCACACGTAAAGAGGTAATGAATCATTATATAATTTTTGTGAAAAGGTTTGATGATTTGTGTGTCCTGCATGAAGGTATTTAAAAAATAAAAAAGGCTAGGAAGTATTATATCAATATTCATTAATCATATAGAAAAAATATCTACATAATTATGGAAGTTATCTTCTTGAGATAGATACAAAAATATTTAGCTACCATTATGGGCCCTCATGTCTTTAGCTATCCATTTTAAAAGATTTTAGTGTAATGTTCATTCTTGGTTTGAATGCCCATTTGATAATTATTGATCTTTTAAATCTCACTAAAGTTTTTAAGGAAGAACATATTCACCTATTTATTCAAGAATTGATAGATAAATTTATTATTGGGGCCTTCAATGTATTCATCATCCATAAACTAGATCATTTTTCTGGCATTTAGACATCTCTCAATAATCTATGTGTTGGTGATTTTCATTCCATGAAAGATATGGGTGTCATACTATGGGGTCCAGATAGTAATGGATTTAATTGTAATCATATTACAAGTATCAATTTTTTTTAGTATCCCACTCATTTTTAGTTTTAAGGTTTTAGCCTCTATTCACAACAAAGTAGATTAGAGGAAGGTTTTGACATCTACAAAGATGTACCAACATTTCAAATGTTTAATTCACACAAAATAGGAAGGACATTCCAGAATGAACTAGATAACATCTTTTAGGAGAAACTTATCTCTACTTTCAACTATTCATATACATGTGACATGTTAGGGGTATATACAGGAGCTGGATTGGTGCATTCTTTTACAAAATTATAAATAAATTAATCTTGCATTATAGAAACTAAAGAACAAAAAAAGTTTATGTTCAATTTCAAATTTGTTTGATAAATTTAGAGAAACCAATAAAAAATAACCATTTTTATTAGTATTGGATGCATAACATTTTTAATTTATTTTATAATCATGCTTCATTTCCCAAATATAACATCTTAACATTATTTTAGTATGTATGCTTTATTTTTCAAACCTAATAGCTTATAAATCTTGTGGTGTTTAATGCTAATGGTATGACATGCAAGTGAAGAAATAATAATAATGAAAAATCATTTCAATGAACATGAGACATTACAAGTTGAACAAGGTAAGATAAGATCATACATGTTTATTCAATTATATAATTTTTTATTTATCAATGATTCATAATAATGATAATGCAGCTCACATTGCAAATAGTTCATAATGCAACTCTAGAACTTTGTCTCCAACACAACAACTCATGACACAGCTCTACAAGTTAGTGCCTCCATAAAAACAACACAAGGTAAAACTCTACAACAAGACACATTTTTAAAATACAAATATAAAATCAATTGATGATGAGAATTTTTAGTTACTACATTATATAATACCTTGTAGGGAATAAAGAAACAAAGTTTCAACAAAAGAATGCACTCATACAAACTAAAAAAATGTTAAAAAAAAGGTGAAAACCCCTTTTAATAAGTGTGTAATTATATAATTTCATACAAGTCTAGAATATATTATCTTTATTTATTTAAACACATTAAAATTGAATTTTTCTTCATGGATAGGATATTATAGAAGATAATAAAATATAGACTTGCATCAGCTTAGGATTTAGAAGTGTGGGTTCATTTTATTATTATTTAGACTTAAATATGGTTATATTTATCCATTAAAATGTTGTTTACATGTTTAATTTACCCATTACAATATTCTTTACATGTTTAATTTACCCAATTTAAAATAACACAATAGGTGCTATACTATGTCTTCAATGTAATACATTTTGATGAAAAGTATCCATGCATTTTTTATCAATAAAAAAAAATAAAGTGTATAGTGCTAGAAACAATTATATTTCTATTGATTTAAACAGTTTTTAATTTGATGTGTCTTATTAGGATTATATATTTGAGGTTCAACTATTAAGGTGTATATTCATTTGAATTTAGTGATAGTGAACTATGACTTAGAAGAGTAAATCCTTTTTTTTTTGCTATGATCGGCTATATAAACATATAAATATGTATTGGTATGCATAAGAATAACCAATACTTTGATTACTGTAATAATATAGATGTTGGTTGATCAGTGTTAAATTCTTATCAACATCTATGTGAAACACTTTATGGAAAAATAAGGTTGTTTCAGAATATGTTAAGGTTATGGTCAAGTTTTAAGGATTCAATATGAACATTTATATGCATATGTATATTACAAAACTAGCAATAAAAATGCTACATCCGTGTATAATGAGTATAGTTACAATGTGCATAAGCATGTATTTATTTTTATGTGTTTATATGAATCTTTATAAGATTTAAGGAAATGAAAAAAAATGAATCAAATAAAATGTATAATGTTTTTATGTTACAATAAGAAATGCAAATCAAAAGCACATCAACAAACAATATAGGAACATGTAAAACATTTTATTAAAAAATTTCATGTTATATCTTTTATAATATAATATTGTTAATAAATGATTCATTTATTTTAAAACAAATTGCAAACATTTCAAAGGATGAGCTAAAATCGAATTCTAAAAACTATTGATTTTCGGGTTGGATGACTTATTATTTTTTGTGCACAAAACAAAAGATATGCAAATGCATGATATGGGAGAAAAATAAGATTATAAAATATAAAATATGTCATACTACATTCAAGATCATTCCAAATAAATTTTTAAGGTGGCACTATAGTCTTTTTCTCACGTTGGCATTGGTTAATGATAGAGGACAATCATTTGATGATACTCATTCAAGAGATGGGTTACACAAGTTCAAATTTCAAGTTTGTTTGGGGGAAAATATATTCTAATCCATTCAATATAAACATAAAAAATTGGATGAATTTATTTTGAAAGGGACTTTTGAAAATTATTTTTCAATTGCCAACACGTTGTTCATTGATTGTAATTTTCATAATTGTGTTACAAATAAAAAATAAAAAATGAGTAATGTTACATCAAGTAGATATACTAGAAATGGAATTCAAAAAGATGAAAATGATTGGAGAATCAAAATTATGTCTATCATCACATTCTTGGGAGAAAGCAAAAAATCCATGCTAGTAGTTATGAACCAATGTTTAGAAAGATGTAACTTCCCCATATTATGATTATTTCAAGTGTATTTACTGATTATAAAGTATAATTATAGTAATAAACATTATCATCACTTTCATAAAAATCTATTCTAAATTATTTCAAATATAGTTTAATTTAATTTAAATTAATCCATGCTAATTTAGAATTACTTTGATCTCATTAAGTGCAATTTGATTTATAGTTGGAAATTCCTTGAAAGTATTGAAACATGTCTAAGTTTTAAAGAGAAACCCCTTGAAAGTGGATACTCTATCGGTTTATCTTGAAATTTCCCAAGTTGATCCATTAGTATATTGACACCTGCTCATGAAGATCTTCTTAATGAACAACAAAAAATTCTCATTAGATATTTTCTTACGTAGATGAACTAATTTCTTATTTAGTAACAATGAAAAATACTTTAAAGGATTAATGATTTATTTGAAGGTTCATAAGGGTGCCATAGTTTGAAATAGTCTAATCTATTCAAAATGATATGCTACCAAATGGTTTGAAATAATTTAATTTATTTGGAATATAGAAAACATATTTATGGATAAAATATTCTCCACTCCACTTTAGTGAGTATAAGTTCAAATTATTTAAAATAGACCAATTTAATTGAAATGATCTATGCTCAAATGGTTTGAAATAGTCCAATTTATTTGGAATATACAAAATTAATTTTTGGAGAGAATCTTCTTGAATCACTCCATTTTATAGGTATAAGCCTTAATTATTCAAAATAGCCCAATTTATTCAAAATGATTTATGACAAAATGTTTTGAAATAGTCCAATTTATTTCAAATATAACAAATTTATTTTTGGAGATAATTCTCTTCACTCCACTTTAGTAGGTATAAGTCCATATTATTCAAAATAGCCCAATTTATTCAAAATGAACTTGCCCAATAGGTTTGAAACATTCCAATTTATTTGGAATATATAAATTTTATTTGTGGAGAAAATTTTCTCCACTCCACTTTAGTGGGTATAAGTCCAAATTATTCAAAATATTCCAATTCATTTGAAATGATCTATGCCCAAATGGTTTGAGATAGTCCAATTTATTTGAAATATAAGAAAATTATTTTTGGAGAAAATTTTCTCCACTCCACTTTAGTGGGTATAGGTTCAATTTATTCAAAATATCCCTTAATAAGTGAATCTAAAATGATATTGTGGATATAAATGATTAACACTAAGCATAATTCCATAAGCCAATTTCACCAATATGAAGACATACAACACATTCCATTTTATGTAGTGATTTTATGATTTAATGCATATACCATGCAATGTCTATTAATTAAAACCAAAATCATTTTATGAGTTTTCCCACAAGTAAATATGTATAACCAATGCAAAGAGGGAAACATGAGCAAAAAACCATTAACCTTAACAAGTTAATATGGATGTATAAAACTTTACCAACAAAGTAAGTTCCATAGTAACTTTTAGAATCAATGATGAATACCAATAATTAAGGCATCTGTAATACCCCTAGACATAAGAGTAGTTTCTAATTATTCATGAAAGATCAACATTATGGAATAAATCATTCCATGGAATTAGAATAACTACAACTATGGCTGTATGTAATTCCATTATTTTAAATTATTTATGAGGGCATAACTTAGCTAGTACATAGATAATTCCAAAAACTTGTAATAGTTT
>JARHVA010004062.1:280000-387500 GCA_037957365.1 Torreya grandis
ATAACATTAACTATCATAAAAAAGATGTGTCATCCACTAGATCTATGTGTTATCATATAGATTAGTGAGGATTTTAAGGTTAGGGGTAGGGATATTTAGAGTAATTAAAAATATAATAAAACAAAACTATTATTAATAGTAGTGAAATAAATATTTACTTAATAGATAGTAGTCTATAATTATGGATAAGTATGCACTAATCAGGTCCTGCCCATGAATTACAAATAATTATTGCAAGTGCATCTCAAAATTGTACAATAGTGTATGAGTAATTAAATTCAGTAACATCCACTCCTTAATATGTACTTATATGAAGGGAATTAAGGGGGAATACATGAAATATATACCCTTAATGACACCTTTATTCACTCCCAAAATTTTCCTTAGCTAAGCGAATTGGGCCTCAAGTAAGGTTTTTGTAAATATGTTTTTAAATTGATCATATATTGAGAAAAACTTAAGATCAACTACCTTGTTCTATTTCAATTTCAAAATATCATGCATGTGGATATGAATTTTATTTTTGCATTGGTGCTCCATGGGTTGCAATAAATGTGGATAACACTCTAATTACCAAACCAAAGTGGTGTGGGTTTGGTCTATGGAAATACAATTTTCAAAAGTAAACATCAAAATTAAAATGACTAAGGTCCAAAAGTGACAATTCCATTATACTCAGCTTTCATAGCATATAAATCAATAATATTCTACTTTTTTAAAGACTAAGTCATATAGCATGTCCTAGTATGATAGATATATTTTTTGACTAACTTATGATTATTAGGATCTCTTGCCTAATCACTATATGTTTAGTAGACAACTTTTGTATTCATACAAAAACTATAATAATGAATTGATACTTTTCCTCTTTAATATTACTCAATCCCATAGTTAGCAGTCTCATTAATATACATTTAAAATGATTTTATATTTCCACTAACTTTCATGGGGGTCTTAATAGTACTATGCTACCATGTTCATAGAAAATGAAAGATTAGGTAAAGTGAGAGATAAGTACAACAAAACATACACCAAATGCCTATAGAGTGTACCATCAACTGAAGGATAAGAACATTTGGAGAAAATATTGACTTAATATTAATGAAGAGTTAGTGTGCACTTACAATATTTCATGTTAAATCGGTTGAGCATGTCTTGGGCATAGTTTTATTGATTAAAAATAATTCTCTTCTAAGAATTTGAAATATGAATACTAAGGAAAAAAGAAACAATACCAAGTTATTCATCTCAAGATAATTGGTTATCAAAGATTTTAAATCATAAATATACTTGATGTAACAACCTATTATGATTAATTTATCGAAACAAAGGACCAAAATTAGAATTTACTCATGCATTTTATTGGTTTAGACTATGGGGTTAGAGGGAATGTGTGTAAAGTCATAGTTGATTAAGAATGTAAAAATATTTTTATACCAAACTCAAGAAGAATATTTAAAAATCTACAAGAACCATTTTAATCTACATAGAAAATGGAATTCTCATATTTTATGGATCCATGAGGTTGGGACATGTATATTTCTCCTTGAAATTATCCATTCAAGAAGTATTTTTTGACTTATATCTGATGGACTTCCTATCCTTATGTTTTAGTCAAAGAGAAACACTTACTATAAGTCACACTTTGTATATTTAAATGCACCCATATATTGCATGCCTAGTGTGGTACTATTTCTTGCACCTCACTAATTTTATCCCTTTTGGAAGTGTAAAAAATTCCAAAGTTTTTTTCATTTTTAACATAAAATATCTCATTTTTCAAGTTTACTTATCATTCAAGATGTTTATAAACTTGATGAAAGTTTCTAAATCTATTGTCATTTCTAACTATTCCAAATGTGAAACACCATATGGATATTATGATATCATATTTCCTAGAGATTTTGGATCCCCTTCCAATATACTAGTTTTATTTAGAGTTACGTGAACCCATTTTGGTAGAGGATGTGCTGCTTTTGTCAGTCCATTATGAATGTCTTCTATAATTAGTAATTGAGGTGCTTGTTATTCCTCTTATGGCTCATCATATAAATTATAGTATCTCTTAAAGTGGAAATCATCTAAATTGTCTTTTTATACATAAGATACCTAAAAATTTGTGTATAAAATAGTAGAAAGTAATAGAGGAGTAGTAGTAGATGTTGAAATGAAATCTTGGGATTGTTCATAAAATAACACATACCTATGGAAAATAATTTTAGTGGTTTGTAAAATAAAAAGATGTTATTAATTCACATCTTCCCAATAAGCAATGAAGTTACAAACACATATCTTCCTCTCCATTTCTTTTTACTTTTCATTTTCAATGTATGCACATGAATTACATCCAAAAAAGTAGAAATTAGAAACATTTAGCTTAACACTAGACCATTTAATTTGGAAACCATATTTCACACTAAATAGTGGGGAGTGTGATTTTGGATGTAGGTTACAAACTAAACTTCCTCTTCCCAATATTATGGAGGAAATTATTTGTAATGTACCATGTATTGGCCATTTACTTAAGTGTACATTTTTTTGCAATTACACTATTTCTATGACCCCACCGTGTGGTGCATTATACTTTTTATAGACACATTACTTTAGCCAGTTTAACATGTCTCTGATTAACATTTTGATAATCATTACAATGTATTATTTCGATGAAGAGGTTATGATTTTAATTATCATGTTTGATTGGTTATGACCGGTTCATTATTATAGTTGATGTTTATGATTAGTTCATTGATGGAATATGTTATATTCTATTCATATCAATTTATTATTACTTGTTATCTAATTCTTGATTAAATACTGTTGATGTTCCAATTTGTGGTTGCAGGAATAGGTCAAGGGAGTTAGGCTTGATGGTGGACTTCAGTAGCTAGGATAGTAAGAGGTAGGAGTTATGAGTAGTCGAATTGATATCAATAGGTAAAGAGTAATGCAACAAACAGTTTTTAAAAGACATTGGTGATCTAAGTCTTCTTACTTACTTTGGATTTTCTTTATTTAATTTCTCTCATTTTATATGAATTTTTCTATATGTTTTTCTTATGTGTGTATACGTCAATTGTTATTTATTCCTTATTGGGTTAATGAATTCTCTGGACTTTGTTCTCTTATACTCATTTGTATTTTATGCTCAATTTCTTTCTTATGTTGGGTGCTGTTTCCCATGGTTTGACTTAAACCATAGCATTCATGTTTAGTCTTTTATCTTGGGCCACATTTTGGATAAATGGATTGATTTAACCATGGTTCCTTAATGCTTTGTGGGGTCTTAGTGATAGTTGTCACTTAAAACAATGACTTGATTAGACATCATAATAGATGTTGGGAGGAGTTGATTGGCATAAGAGAATAATATTATTGTAATCATGTGGTGGTTTGAATTACACTCCATACCAAAATTATTGGTAAAATATTTTGATGTTATTTTTTTTTGGTTGTTGAGGCTCTTTACAAAGTACACCCCAATATAAATTCTTTTAGATGTTTCATTAATAATAATAATTTTGGTTGTGGGTTGTCTCCCAAAACCTTCTATTATTATCTTTGTATGCATGGTTTGAGTCAACTTCCATGGCACAAAAAATAAAATTTGGGTAAAAAAAATTCATTATCATTTTCATTTTTTGGCTGGGTTGTTATCTCCCAATGTCCCTATGATTATTATGCATACTTTTAAGAGAATCAAGTAGAAACTTTGAACCCCTACCTAGGAAAAACACTAAAACACAGAATAGGGTGAATTAAAAGGAATAATTCTCTTTAGGATTTTGCTAAAAGTGAAGGAAAAGCCATTACATCTTATGAGAGATGACAACTTGGTAAGGAAGAAGGGGATAAGTAAAAATCCACCCCATATTGGCCTGTAATATTCCTTGAAGTAGGTGGCACTTTGGATTTTATTTTTATGATTGAATATTATTGTTTCTTTCTAATATCTGATGGAGATTGATTAAAAAAAATAAATTCTTAATGCACCTCAATCAATATAGTTGATTGACATTCAATTGATATGTTTGGAGATATTTCTGGAATGGAATTGCTATTAAATTTTACCCTAGTTCAATTTTGGTAATGTGTGTCCAATATTTTATTTTCATTTTATGGGATGGGTGTAGAGTTAAACCATCTATTTGATTGTATCAATAGGCCAAAATGAGCCATTAAACATGAGGCTCGAGCTCATCTCACCTTGTAACACTCTAAGTGATAGGTTCTTGTTTAACTATAAAACCATTGGGTTGTATTTAAAATCATTGGAATGTTTGGATAGAAGATAAATGGAGACATAAACCATTATCATGAATTCATAACAAACCCTTAATGTATAAAATTTAACACACATCCATTAAGTATGCTGAACCTATCTCCTTTCACTCTATTTATTGTTATTAAAACCCTATAGAATTGGGGAACCTTGGATGGTTTATTTATAACTAATTATATTTATCTTTTAATCTGAGTATGGTGGTTTGAGTTTTCTATTTAAAAATAGAATTCCCCTTTGAATTGGGTAAATGGTTGTGATTACTTAAGCCTTATTTAGGTAGAGACAAAATTATCATGGCATGAACTTAAAACAAAATTATTTTTTAATAATAAACATTGTTATCTTTTCATGAATATTTTATATTTTTGACTAAACCTTGTTTGACCATTTTAACCCTATATGGGGTAAGGTGAATTATATACCTTCACAATCAAACCTAACTAGACTACATTTTCTTGTCCATGGCTTTATGGCTATAGGTGGATAAAATTCATGAATGGGTCTAATACTTATTTTTGATAATTTTTAGTTTTGTATGACTTTTTTCTTACCTCGAGACTTATTATTGGCCATACCTTTAGTAGATGTCTGGGGTTTTCTTTATATGAAATATTATGTCCTTTAATTAATTATAAATGTATTTAATGTCCCATGAAAATTAATGTGGTTGTATGTGGAAGCAATGAATGTTGGTTTAAACTGCACCTTTTGACTTATTTGTTGAAATGCTTTATACCTCTATTGGTTGATCAATTTTTTTTTGTAAAGAAACCTCCCAATGTTGGAATTTCATTGGCCATGATAAATTATTTTGATGATTCATTTCATTTATTATGAGGAAAATATTGATGTGTTTTGATTTAGAATTAGATCATTACCCATGAATTTTTACAAGTTAGCCAATGGGTTGACCAACTTACCTTGATGTATATGAGTGCAAACCCCTAAATGAATGGGACTATTTATGGATCTTGGTTGTTGATTATTTTATGTATATGAATTTACATTTACTACCTTTAGTGGTTTGTTGTTTATGTTGTCTTGTATGAATATTATGTTATAGGTAAAATCACTAGGGGGTTGAATTAGTGATGCAAGAAATTAAATTCCAATTCCAAAACTTCAAACTCTTAACCAATCAACAAAAGCATTCATGAAGCATATGAACCAGTTATTATAGAGAACAAAGGAAACTATGATAGATCAACAACCATAACACATGGATTATGTTGGGAAAACCTCATGGGGAATAAAAACCACTCTCAAGTTTGTAAACAAGTTGAATATAGTCTTATACGATATTTACAAACAAGAGACTTTAGTGAAGCACCAACTTCAAAAGGAACACAAACCCCTAATCATGAACAAGCACCCAATTATCCTAGATGTTGAGTACCCACATAAAACCTTATGATATTAGGGCCTCCAAAGATTTTATTACCTTTAAATATGATGGATAAATTGTGAATATTAACTCTAATCAAACCTTGACACTCTCTCAAGCATTCAAACACAAGCAATGTATCCAAAATAACCTTTTGGATCACTCTAAACATCTTTTCTCATCCTCAATATTTAAACCTTCAATTACACTATTATAAAATAATAAATATTACCTATAATTCATACACATATCCATTACACTTCTCTTATCTTTAATCTATCCACTAAGCATGTTCACCATTCTCTATACTTCACTTATCAGCTCTAAAAAACTTCATCTTTGTACATGCTCTTTATAGAGCCTTCATGATCACCATCTACTTGGTCAGCCATAAGACATAAATTAACCCTTAAGGATTATTTAAATCTTAAAATAAGATCAATTTCCCTTACATAGGTCATCCATAGATTTTATATATCACCCTTAAGAAACATCACCTTTCAATTAGGCCTTAAGAAGCCCTTATAGGTCCATGGAGACCTATTCATCCTTTTAGCACTTTACTAAGCAAAACTAGGAACATAAAACCACTTAAAATAACATAGGTCCTCACCATATGACCAATAAGATACCATAAAGTGATTACATTCATCACTACACACCTTTACATATGCAAAACCTATAAATCATTTGCCTTGTAGATGAAAACACCATGAATGAACCAAAAGTCAACTTGTAAGCAAGTGTTCATACTGAAGATGGATTGGTCAAACCTCCAAAATCCATAAAAATGATATTTAGGGAGTATAAAACATTATCCAATAGATAATTCACCTTGAAAAATCCAAATACCATCAAGAAAACCTCAAACATCCTTCTTGGGTCACTTTCAGAATATAGTCAAACCCTTAGTCAACTTTGAACTATAATAAATGCAAGTATACGATCATTCAAACCTCCAAATCATTTTTATTGGATTTACATTGAAGTTATCTACCAATTTTAATTTTATACCACCATAAAATTCATCCATCATCAAAATTTATTAACAAGATAATACAGATTGGTTTTCCTTTGTAAATTCAAATATTTGAATTCCAATGGTCACTTTTTAATGCAAAATTGACTATGTAAACTAGTGAAATCTACTTGAGAGACCAAATTTATACTACCATAACATTTAATAGACATCATGTCAAGACCTAAAATTGTAAACACATGATCTGGGAACAAATCTAAACAAACCCATGTGACCACTTTATTCTTATACCTTCACACATGCAAATGCTAACATCATTAATCTACTTACTCAAGAAGTTTTGCCACGATGACTAGGAGAACCTAGACCTTCACAAGACTATTCCAATGAATTAATTTCACTTGTGATCTATGGATTTGACTTAAGAGAGGATTTTTAGTAATGTGTTAGTTCCAAAATGAAAACAAGATGAAATAAACACACCAATAACATAACATCTCTAGGCCTAGATATTAGGGAGGGCTTAGTTAACAATCATGAATGAAACACACAACTAAAATGCAAAAAATAAAACTCTTTTACCTTCTTTGGATGCTCTAAAATTATTGTTGTGGTGGCTTTCTCGACTTGTGCTCATGAAGTCCTTGGCAATGGAATCTTGACCACCTCCATCTTTCCTTGGCAACTTTGGCTTGTGGATTGGCTTAGAATCAATTTGGAATTATAAAACTAGTTGCTTGAAGCTTTTTGGAACCAATATTTCAATATAACTTTTCACTAATTAAGCTTAGAAATGATGTTGTGAGGCTTCTTATTTATAGATTTTTGGATTTGATCAAAATCAACCTCAACCATCCATCTCAAGATTTCAATGTGTGGTTGAGGATTAATTAAATTTTTGGAATTAAGTTTTTAATTATCCTCATCATGGAATTGGAATAAGAAGAAATTAAGAGGCATGGAGGGCATCATAGAAGGCATTGATGAGGCATGGAGGCCATGAATCCTGATATTTATGGAATTTATGTCCTAGGGATGTCTTCCCAAGAAATGAGGTCACTTGATGATGTAGATATTCAATATTCATTTCGAAAATAAATTATTCAACAAGTTTCCATGGAAGTTTTGATTAGGCCTTGATTTGGGTTAATTAGCTCTTAGGCATGATTAAGCACATTATGCACAAATTACCCAAATTGATTAGAATGCCTGCTATTGGTCCTAAATTTGATTGGATTTGAATTAGAAGTCCACATCAAATGCATTAGATGAATATTCCTATTTAGAATGTTTCCAACAAAAAATAACAAAGGGATAAGTCTTGTGCAAAATATTTGATAGGAAAGAGCAGTCTAGAGTACATGGGTGTAAAATTGGCATTTTGACTCAAAATGAACTAATCAAAGTTAACTAGCCCATAAATTTCATTTCCCCATTTAGGGATACCCTGGCCAAAATCAACATTTGAATGTATTTTTTACATTATTTAACATGTTTTAGTGTTTTTAGGCCAAATTATGCATTTAGGTGGAAATTAGCCAAAATCCTAGTTGGAGGTTATTGACAGCCATTTTTTGGTGTCTATATCACTTAAAAAAATAATTTTTGACCCCTCATATGACTCATAACACATGTTAAACTCATCACCAACATCCATCAAATTTCTTAACCAAGAAAACATTGTAAGGTCCATGCATGATCACTAAGGCACACTTTATCATTGAGAACCATGCATACATATCAAATCACGGACACTCTTTGACACATTAGGGACATAATTGAAAACACCTCAATAATATCACCATTTTTAATTTATGTCAACACTTGTAAATGTTTTCAAATCCAACAAAAAAACTATGCACAAACTCTTTCTCCCTTTACAAACACTTTCTCCCCCTTTGACACAATGACAAAGTGGTCTTACTTACTGATCTTGAGGACATGTAAATGTTACCAAATCTATCGTCATGAATTTATATCCTCTAATAGATTATATAATCCCTCTTATCACTATTCGTACCATTTTTTATCATGACTACCTCAAAATTGCTTATTGGCAACACTCTAATTTGATCATGGAGTTCTCTATGAAGAATGAATGAATAATATGAATAAAATAGGAGTGATAACACCTTGATAAAATTGATAGGGACTCCCCTAAGTCATATAAACTTGGGCTTCCATTGAGCACCTTCAAACCATCTCCAACCTTGATGAAATTTCATAATTTCCTTCAAATTTTCTCTCATAAGCCACCCATAGAATGAAGAGTAGACATTCAATTTATTTCTTAAACATATATGATGCATACATCCAACCAATAAACATATTTATGGACAATCATACCTTTGTATTTTAAATAAAATGACCAAAAATCACTCTTATTCATACTAGCCTTGCCTAGAGGCCTAGTAGCCCTACCTAAACCTTGTAGATCCTATAAATTTCTATGTATGCATACTCATGTCTTGAAATTTAATATCTAAAGTACACTAATATTCCCCCTCATGCATTCTATGAATCATCATCAAACTCTTCCTATGTACTATGGCTCGTTTACAAATTGACCTACCAATTAGCTATCCATTTACATAAAAGCTCAATCATAGGTCAACTTATAAAATTCTAGATGACTGTAAAGAAATTTTTTGAGCACCCATTTAACCATGTCAATATATTAAATAGAATTATATCTCAACTCCTTTGTGAAGGTTACTAACCCACATGGTGTAAAACTTAGGGCATCAAAAAAACACGTCAACTCACCACCTTCAATTCAATGCCATCTCCTAAAACTTCTCTCACACATGGAGGTTAGTAATAAACACATTTAAACCAATTTTTGAGGTATAACTTATTTTTGAGCCCATATAACCATGAAATGGTTTTTGATTTGTTAGCCCTTAAGTAAGGACTGTCAAACCTGAGAGCCTTCAAAAATATTCAACTTATCCTCAAAATATCATCAAACCATGAAACCACCTATATCACACATGTATGAGGTAAAGAAACCTTTCTATTCCACAAAGTCACTTTAAACACTCACCAATATTCATTTGATCCTTAGAACTAGTGAAACTGTGTAAGTAGACCTTGTGTACACAATAGTCACTATGTCAAAACAACTTAGAATGATCATGGAATCCTTATGACATATCATCAACACTTTTTGAACATGGACACATCAAAATAAACTATATTCTACCCTTATTTATCTTCATAGATCTCAAATTCATCAATTTTACAAGATGAACACACACTAGGTAGTGAACACTTAACAAAATGGTCAATTTGAACAAATGGTCATGAATGACTCTTTTGACTAGATGAGCACATCTAAACCCATGAAATACACTTTGAAAATTCATATTCACACTCTATATCAACCATACCTTCATTATTCATTATTTAACATTCTAAACCAACAATTAAAATATGTCTAAAACATGCTTTTAGGACCAATGCCTCTCAAAAAATTTCTTGGACCTTTTCATCACAAACCTATGGAGTAAACTCATTAAATTATTACTCCCCCTTAAGAACTGACATGATATGATCAATAAAATGATTTATAACATAATATCATTTATTCTATACCAAAATGTCATTTTTTTTAAGGACCAATCAACTACTTTGCATACCTTTATATTTTTTTCATCACCTATAGCACACACACTTACTTATACATATGAAATATGTCTCCTAAGAAGCATAGGTAGAGACACCCATTATAATAGAAGGAATATATGTCCCAAAACTTAGGATACTTCCACATCTCCATGTTCTCACTTGACTTACAGTCCTGCCTCATCATCAAATTGACTTTGACTAGGTTATTAACTTTCTTTTTACCTTTTGACTCAGAATCCTTCTTGATCTTCTTGTCCTCTTGGTAAAATAAGGCTTGATTTTTGACACTTAAACTTGTACCTTGTTTTTTCATGACAAAAAATCCATTTTGAACCTATTTTTCATTCACATCCTTAGGTCTCCATTCGTTATGGTTTTTTTCTTCGTGTTAGAATTGATATTCTTTGAAGCAAAGTTTTAACCATTCTTGCAAAACCTTGTTATATGATCTCTCTCTTGAAATTTGAAATAAATGAAGTTTATTTTATTATTCATACCTTTTATATGGGTTATATGATGACTCCTTGAAGTTTAATTATCCCATTCATGTACCTGATCATTTGGTCTCTTAATGAAGGCATTGCAAAATCTTGCAATATGACCAATCTTTTGACATTTGTATCACAAGATGTCATGATTTCCTTATGGAACTATTGAATATCTCGAGTGATGATATTATTTATACTTGCCATTTTCTTTCTCATAATTCCATGTAAATTTATTACTAGGATATTCTATTTTACAATCAATAATCTTATGACCAAACTGATGACAAGAATAATAGTAGAAATTGAAGCAGTTATCATACCTTAATGCATTAGGTTACTTGATTTAATTTGGGATTTTGTAAATTTTGAAGTTGTCCTTATTATTCATATTATCATTCTTCTTGTCTTTATTATTACTCTCCTTAGCATGATTAGTCTCCTAATATATCATTATTATCTTTTCAATCTTATTATTCTTTTGAACATAGTCATGGAAACCTAGGCCTGACTTGTCATTTGAGACCTTTTGACTTCTCAATAGGTCATTAAAATCAACTATACTTTTCTCAAATTTATGATATGTATTAATCTTGCTCATATCTTGATCTAGTCTAATCTATAAAGACTCTATCTCTAATTTATATTTATCACAATATTCATCCTTACTCATTATCTCTTTAAAAAGGGTAAAAATATGTGTTTCAAGATGTTGAGTGACCTCATCATTCTCTTTGACTTCATTGCTCAATGTTTCTTCAAAAAACCCAATTTGATCATCATAGGTTTTGATCAAGGATGCTTGTTTTCTATTATTTCCTTATATAAGATTCAATTCTTCTAAGGTATTTAGATATTTGTCTTCAAGAGTGACTTTCTCATATTCTTCCTTTGAGCTATTTACACAAAATATATGTCTACCTAAAGATCACTCACCTTCATCATCCTCAAGAGCCATAAATAATGTTTCCTTATCCACATCATCAGATGAATCATCACTGTTTGATGTGTTTCCTTCTTCTTCAATAGATGAGTTACTATCTTATTCACAGTAAAGGCTCTTAATACCTTCGTATGACTCCTTATTTCCATTTTTCCTCTTGAAGAACTTTCTATACTTGCTAGGATCATCATATTTCTTGTGCTCATCCTCATGAGATTCCTTATGAGGTTCCTTATGTTTAGACTTGCCTTTATTTGGGCACTTAGGTACAAAATGAACAACTTTACCACATGACAAATATTTATAAGAAAGTTTTACTTCATATTTACCTGATCCTACATTCAATTTTATTGCAATCATGGCTTCAAGTCAATCTTCATTAAGATCAAAGTCTTCAGGCTTTAACTTGATATTATATCCTTTTTACTCCTTGATCATCTTGAAGGTTGCTTTCTTGTTTGGTGGTTTTTCCTCATTAAATTTCATCTCATAGGTAGTAAGGATGCCATGCAATTCATACATCTTCATCTTGGTGAGATCATGACTCTATTTTACAACAAAAATCTTTAAATCAAACTTGAAGGTGAGATAACTTAATACTTTCTGTATAATAGTATCTTATTCAATCTCCTCTCCAATAACTATAATCATGTTTACCACCTCATCAACCCTTATAAGATAGGATTCCACATTATCTTCTTCCTTTCATTTTGAGGCCTTAAAATTATCTTTAGTAGGTCTATAATTTAGCCAACTTAACCTTTGAATCTCATTCATAGATGATCTATAATTTATCATAGATTTCCTTGGTAGATTTGTAATGGATTACCTTGGTGAACATAGCCTCTGAAAGGCCACAAATGATAGCATTCATAGCTTTATAATTGTTCACACTCAACTTATTGTTAGTTGCACTAGTTGGAGGAGTAGGGTGTGTGGAATAACCATCCATAATAGATTTCCAAATATCAAAACCTAGAGGCATGATGTAGGTCCTCATATTTTCACTCCAAAAATAATATTTGGATCCATTAAACTGTGTTTCTTGGTTATTAAAGAAATCACCTTGCATTTGCTGAATACCCATTGTACCTTTAATCACCTTCAAGTGGTTAAAAGTGTAAAGAAGGTGTGGCTCTGATACTAATTATTAGAGGTTTAGTAACTAGGGGGGTTAATAAATTATTCAAGTAATTCAATTCTAGTTTCAAAACTTCAAACTTAACCAATCAGCAAAAACATTCATGAAGCATATAAACTAGTTGTTGAAAAGAACAAAGGAAAGTATGATAGATAAACACCCACAAAACATGGATTATGTGGGAAACACTCATGGGTAATAAAACCCAATCTTAAATTTTAAAAAAAGTGTACTACAATCTTCTAAGATATTTACAAACAAGAGACTTTAGTGAAGCATGAACTTCATAAGTAGCACCAACCCCTAAGCATGAATAAACACCCATTTGTCTTAGATGTTGAGCACCTACACAACACCTTTTAATATTAGAACCTCCATACATCTAATTACATTTCAATTTGATGGATAAATAGTGAATATCAACTCTCTTTAACCCTTCACACTCTCTCAAGCCATCAAATAGAAGAAATGTATCCAAAACAATGTTTTGGATCACTCTACATCTCTTCACTCATCCTCAATCTTCAAAACTACAAGAACACCATTAAAACACCATAAATATGACCTATAAGTCACATACATATATATTACACTATTATCTTCAATCTATCTACAAAACAAGCTCACCCTTCTCTATACTTTGCTTATCAACTCTAGAAACCTTCATCTTTATTTATGCTATTTATAGATCCCTCATGATTACCATCTACTTGGTCAGTCATAAAACATAACGTAACCCTTAATAATTATATCACACTTAAAATGAGATTAATTTCACCTACATAGGTATTACATGGCTTTGATAGATAACCCTTAAGTAACATCACCTTTCAAGTAGGCCTTAAGAAGACCTTATAGGTCCATAGAAGCCTATTCATCCTTTTAACACTTCACTGAGAAAAAATAAGAACACAAGACCACTTCAAATCATAAAGGCACTCTCCATATGACCCCTAAGACACCTTAAAGTGATTAAATTCATAAATACACACCTCTATTGCATATGTAAAACCTATCAATCATTTTACTTGTACATGAAAACACCATGAATGAACCAAAAGTTAACTTGTAAGAAATTATTCATACTAAATATGTATTGGTCAAACCTCAAAAATCCATAAAAATATTCTCATGGAGTATAAAACACTCTCTAAGAGATAATTCACCTTGAAACATCCAAACACCATCAATAAAAACTCAAACATCCTTCTTTGGTCATTTGCAAAAGATAGTCAAACCCTCAATCAAATTTGAACCACAAGAAATGGAAGTTTATGACGAGTCAAACCTCCAAATCATTTTTTATGGATTTTCCTTGAAGTTACCTACCACTTTTATTTTTATACCACCATAAAATTCATCCATCATAAAAATGTATTAAAAAAATAATAAAGACTAGTTTTCCTTTGAAAATTGAAATATTTTAATTCCAACAGTCACATTTTAATGCAAATTTGACAATGGAAACTAGTGAAATCACCCTAAGAGACCAACTTTTCACTACCATAAAATTTTATAGACATCATGTCAAGACATAAAATTTTAAACACATGATCTAGACACAAATATTAACAAACCCATGTGTCCACTTTATTCTAACACCTTCACGTGTGTGAATTATGACATCATTTATATTCTTACTTAGGAAGTTCTACCAAGATGACTATGAGAATCTAGACCTTCACAATACTATTCCAATGAATTAATTTCACTTACATAAGTACACCAAGAAATCTTGACCCCTCATATGCCCCCTCAAACATGGTCAACTCACCACCAACATCCATCAACTTGAATAAGCAAGTAAACACTGTAAGGTCCATACATGATCACTAAGGCACACTTTGTCATTAATAACCATGCATAAAAATAAACTCGTGGTCATTCAAAATAATCAATAAAAAACCTTACTATTTAATCCATTTTTAATCTTCTCTAAGATTTACAATTATCTATATGATTTGTAATCACTTATCTTAGCACACTTCAACTCTTATATGCTATATCTAACACATTACAATGTTGTGGTATAAACATTTAGTAGCCACCTTTAAAACATAGTATTTATGTACATGTGAGATGTATTTTATTCAATCAAGTTTTCCTATGTCACCACATGGATCCATTATTTATTATGTTTTTGGAGTGAGTAGAATCCTCTGTCATACCAGCTTAGACATGCATTTTTATATTATGGTAGAGTTGGAGTTTTTATGATAATCCTATTTTGTATCTTAACTTCTGAAATTTTTTGACAAAATTTGATTGGATTTTATTCCTTTATCTCATCCTTGATACATCTAAAAATATTGGCAGGTACCAAAAAAATATTTAATGTGAAAATTTTACTTATCAAAATTTTGGTCCATGGTGTGGATTAACCCTCTTTGGTTAGATACTTATCATTTTTGTTCATCATTTATTAGTAAAATGTTTCTAAATTCAAAAGTATGGATTTGGCCTTTAAAATCTTATGCTCTATCCAAACATTTTATTTGACAACCATTACTACCTCTTTTGGGGTTGGTGACTTCTATAATATATGGAGGTATGCTTCGTGACCCTTGATCTAAATTTCCATCATCTACATCTGAGTATTCAACAAAGTCTCATAAAATTCCATATCCTCATAAATAAGAACTCCTTGAGATTATTTTTCCTTATGTTTTTTGTGCCAACTTCTCCATTTGGTCCAAACTATCTTAAATTGAATTAGATGAATATAAAAACTAGTAGAAGTAATTCTTAGTTGTATTTCCATTTCATCCAATCCCTTCCTTTCTTATTGTGTCCATAGGGGCCAATTAATTGAGTAAGCAAATTAGGTGGCTACATCTCCCATTGATTTATGTAGTTTCCCAAATTTATCTTTATATTCACTCCTTCTAACCTAGTTCTTCCCTAATAGTGACCCCATAAGTTCTTCCTCATATTCATCTCTAGCATCTTCTTTGATAGGATTTTATATACTTTATATCCTACATGAATTATGTGATTCTCCATTATTTTCTCTAATTGCTTCTATATCAACCATGTTGTGTCCAAATCATACTAAGGTTTGACACTGGTCAAGGTAGTTAAACACTCTTTAATACCTTTTTATAAATTCACACACCAATTCATCCAATATAAATTATAACTTCAAATAAGAGTCTCTCCAACTATTTATTTTATATTAGGTTAAATTTTTTTAGTGCTGCTACTATTTGTCTTATTATAGGACATCGAAGAAAAATATTGGTGGCACCATAATTATGGATGTTATCTATTTGTGTCATGCCAATTCTAATTTTATCCATTTTAGGGGATCCATGGGATTAGTTTTACTACTATTAACCATAGTGACTAGTCTTATGTGATATATTAATTATATATTTATGACATCTCCTATCTGCACTGAACTTGTAGAAAGGATGTTGACCTCTTTTCCCTTCAAATTTTCTTCCTATTTTCTTTTTTCTTGTTTTTCTTTTCTCTTTTTTTTTAAAAAAAAAAACCTCTAATTTTATTTTCCCGTCCCCATCATCCTTTATTTTCTCTTCACCCTCTATTTTTATTTCCTACCCCTCATCTATTATTTTCTGATCCTCCTTTCTTTTCTCTTCATCCTTTATTTTTATTTTCTCCCCCTCTTTTGTTTCTATTTTATCCTCCTCTTATGATTTTTTTCTTCCTATTATAATTTTATTTTATCCACCCCCCCTCTAATTTATTTTTTTCCTCTTTTCATTTTTATAACTTTTTTTGTGTTCAAACTCTCTTTCTAGTTTCTCATTTTCTAGAATCAGTTTGGCCTATTAAGTATCCATATCTGTGATCTCTTGTATTTTCATTGTCTCCTCCTATAGTTATTTTTCCAACTATATCCTCTATTGTGGTTTAGTTTATTCTCTTTATGTCAATGTTTGGATTTGTTTATTTTCTGAGGTATATTATACCAAGTAAGTTTTTTGTTTGGTCATTGGCTCTATATGTTGGGTTTGTCTTAATGTCTTCTTAACTATGTAGGAGACATATCTAATTCTTCTACTACCTTTTTTAGTTCCTTCTCTTCATATTTTTTGACCATTATCTGGGATTCTCTACATTTATAATTTTTTGTATTATTATCCCATGTATATAATCAATAAGTCCTACTATTATATCATCTAGTATGAATTAACTTAAATATGTATACTCTAAAATTTCTCTTACTATTCTATGTCGGCCCTTTCTATTTGAATCATTATGGATTTTTAAAAATTTTCTATCCCTAATTTCTTTTTGAACCTTCCTATTAGTATTCTCATGTCTAGGACTACTACTAAAGTATTCTATGTTTCTTCATGTTCTCCTTCTTCTAATGATTTGTATGAATAGGTTACAATTGTTTTCCACATGTATTTTTTTTACCACCTTTTGTTTTTTATTATCCTTATTTATTATTTGATTCTTTTCTCCACTCTTTTTTTTTATTTATGACTCCCTATATGCTACACATTATGTAGGATACTTTTCTTATTCTTACTATGTCTAAATTTTCCTTTTAATATTTTTAGAGGTCCCCTTAGGTATTTTATATATATATGACCTCAAATAATATGGGGGATTTCCCTTCTATTACATTTATTATTTTTATAATATATTTCACTAGTGGAATCTTTGACTATAAATGTAGTAGTCTCCTCCTCTTACTCTTGAAATAGTGTTTTTAAAGTTGTAAATTTCTTTTTGTAACCAAGATGATCTACATAATGTGACTTATTTGTGACGGACATGTGGACACATTTTGGTGTGATGTCTACTCTAATTGAAATAAAATTTGTATTTTTAATGAAAAGGGTACATCTTTTGTAGTAGATTGGGAACTAACTCCTACTTCACTCATGAATCGCACTATTCTAAGATATTGTTGTAACCTTCTGACTTCAACAATTACTACCTCAATCTAATCATCAATATCATCATAAGAGAGGGATGAGTTTGGTTCAATGTTTTTAAAGAATATTTATATATAAATAATGTTTGTATATACTATGATTTTACCTTTATAAAATATTTATGGATAAGTCTTGGGTAAATTTTAAAGCTCCTAGATACCATTTTTTTGATCATTTTCTCCCATGCAATAAAGCGTCCTACCTCATTATCTAATTATTATATTGGTCTTAATGTTTTTTTTTGATCCCATAAAGGTATTATGATCTCATTGAACTAACCCTTGATGATGTGGAATAGTCTATAGGAAATACATGGCTTAAACTAATATGAGAGAGCCATAAAATAAATCATGCATATGGAGGTTTTCCTAACATTTATCATAAAGTGTGGTATCCAAGTATTAATACATCCTTGTGGTAGTCATATCCCAAGAAGTTTGTACACTATTTTTAGTATTTAAATCCTATCTATTTATATAATAGACATTCCACACATTTTATTATGTGGAATACCATACTCTAAGGTATCTTATGTTTTTAATGGAAAGATCTTGTAGATATAAAATTGAGTTTTTGATTTTGGCCACTAATTTTGTGTTGAATGTTTTCATATCATCATATTTTTGAGTGTTATTCCCTTGATTCATCAATCTAGTGATTATATGGATGACCTTTAGTCTAATCCAGTATGGTTGATCCAAGTATATGACATCTTCATGTGCTCAAGTAAGTAATACCTTCATGGTAATCACCATCAATCTAAAATAGTGAAACTATCCATATATATCTAATTACATTATTTGGAAGATGATATACTCTACCATGTATTCCAATTATTATATCTATGGGTTCTACTACATCACTAACCTCATTTTAGAATCCATAGCTCTATGATTAATATGCACCAAATTTAAGTGAATATATTTGTGTGTATCTTCATAATGCATTACTAGGGATAGAAGAATGGAAAATGCACCCTAAGGTCTGAATTTTATGATTTCATTGAGTAATTATTATATTTTGTTTGCTTAATTTGTTTTTAACTCTCAACTTGTGGCACCTCCACCTCTATTTTTTATGCACCAAAGAAAACTAAATAGAGTTTATTACTTCATGTAAGTTTTTAGTAGAGTATCATTATCAGAGGATTATGTGATTTTCTATTAAGAGGATTCCTTCCTTTATGCTACTTTGGTTCTAGTTTTAAGCATAATTATTATTGTCGTATATTTATTAGCATTAATTATTTATACTCATGTTTTCCTACTTTACATATTTTGTGTTTTAATTATTTTTCTCTTCCTTCACTCTTCATTTAATTTCATACTTATCTTCGTACATACTAAAAATATCCTTTTAATTATTTTCATAGTTCCCACCAACCAATTATTTGTAATTTAGTTGTGTTGTGGATTTAAACTAACCTATGAGATATATCCTTATTTGGATACAAAAGTAACTACATGTTTTCACTCAAATATTATTTCTTTAATGTATTTTTGAAAATTTTTAAACAAATACTTATAATCCAAGATATGCTCACATATATTATTATTTGTACATCTTTTTCCTTTGTGTTATGAATTTTACATACATCTTTTCTATTTTTTAACTCAAAAACCCCTAATTAAAATCACTAAATTCTTTTAATATACTTTTGGTATTGTAGGATTTCTCATATGCCTTGGATTATCCTACATCTTAGAAACCCCTCGTTCCCCTTGTTGTAATGTAAGGTGACACTCACAAAGTCCTCCTCCTAGTAGAAAGAGGAGAATTTCTTGTAGAATAAAAAATGACCTATATTACTTATGGATTTTGCAGCTAAAGTTATGTAGCACAAGTTTATGAAAAATAATTTTGCACTGCTTAAATGCTAAGATGGTTTATAATGTGTTTTTGTTCATGAATAATTATATTTTTCCCAAAAGTATATATTATGAGCCAATTTAATTAATTTTTTATAACTAAATATTCTTTGTTAATGAGAAGTGAATATTAATATTTTTTCTCTATATATTCCAACTAAAACCATTTTTATTTGTGCTACATTTCACATGTCTAGCCATGAAATTATATGTGTGGAGTAGTCACAATGATAGCACCACCTTTTCCCTCATTTTAATGGATTAGGGAATGGACCTGTCTAACCATCTAATTTGGATGGTATTTTATATTGATGGACAAAAAAATAGATTATTTAATATCTACACATCTAACAATGTCATGAAACAAGTAGTTCTATAGAAGTGGTATTGAAGCAACTCTGAGATGCTAACCTGATAATTTGTCAATATTTTAACATGGTTGAATTTAGGAGCATAAATAAGGGTAAATACCCATGAGGTGGTGTGATGGTGAGAAAGAGGCCTAGTTTTACATGCATTAAAAAATAAGGTTAGTTTAAGCTAATCATCATCACAAAACCTCTCCCCCCACCCTTTGGTTGACTTGGTATAATGTTTTCCAAGGAAATGATAAAGTTCTCAATGGATTGGATAGAGTCCTTCTCTCCAAGTAGAATATTTTATCATTTTAAAAACCATTTGATATGATAGTCAATATGATTTTATATTTGATTTAATTAGACTATTACTAACCAATAATTTTTTTTTATTAAAAGGTCTACTCTATTAGCCAAAAAATTTGATGACCAATTTTGACTTAAGACCTTGAATTTGCAGTATGATCAAATCCTTTCTCACATTAAAAAAGTTTAAAATTTATTATTTTTCCCTAATGGTGCCTCTAGTTGGATTTATTATTAACAAGTGTCTATTTTTTTCATTTCTAATTTCCTTTGAGTGGTTGGCAAATGTTTAGCTATGTTCAAGAAAAAATAAATTATATATGCATAAGAGAGTTCAATCAAGTTTCTTAATAACCCGATAAATCCATACCAAACAAAAATATATAATGTAATTCATCTCAATAAATAAAATAATATTAACATAATTTAATTAAGCTCATGGTGCCCAAATGTGAGCTCATACTCACTAGACGAATATTGGAGATAGATTTTCCAAGGCTTTTTCATCAAGATAAGATCTCATCAATATGTTTTGTAATTCAAGGCTATAAAATAATCTAGTAACCATATCATTGGTCTTATATAAATTATGCAAGCTTTTATTTATCACTATTAAAAAAAATTCAAGCTCAATGCCCTCTTTAAAAAAGGGGTGTTTATTTTTTTAAATGTCATGATGTTGTTTCCTCAATCCAAAGACAAGCATGTTATAGGACCCATTAAATTAAGAAGCTTAATAATGTAGTGATTGATATGGATCATTAAAATTTACTAGGTATTAATGTCTTTCCTTGTGATTTCTAACAAACTTTATGAGATTATGTGGGATAAATTTGCACAAAGTGCATTTGGAAGTTATGGCCAAGGGTACTCTTGAAAATCTCATCAATATAGGAAATATCCATTTTATTCCAAAGATTGATGGCATATAACTAATCACTAATAAGAGGCCCATAAATTTTTTGAATTTTTCATATAAGATTATTTCCATGGCTCTATCCCTATGAATTAGGTATCTCCTTCCCTTGGTGATCATCCCTAAGAAAACTAGATTCATTCAAGGTAAATATATGTTGGACAACATTTTTTTTATTTGGGAATTAATGGAATGGGCTCACACATATAAAAATAAATCCCTATTTATCAAAACTAACTTTCTAAAATATTATGGATTTGAAAATACATGTTATGTTTTAAGCCCTTGGTTCTATCCTAGGTTTGTTCACTCTATCTAGACTTTGTTTGAATTTGATTTTATTATCTCAACATAAATGGCCATTGGTCTAATTTTTTGTCCTTTTTGATCCATCAATAAAGGTTACCGATTACCTCCATTTTTTATGTCCTAGTTGTGGAAGGGTTTAATTATCTATTGGGAGACTGCTTCTTGATGGTTAGAAAAATGATTTAATCTCCCCCATTCACCTCAAGACCAAATTATTAATGACCACTATTTTGATGATTAATTCCTTACTATATTGTAATAATAAATTATGGTTTAAAACACCATATAATTCCTATAGGTTTTCTATTTGTACTTTAGATCTAGTATATAGTGGGATTAGACTCAGTCTTATAGGAAATCATATGGTCTTTTTCCCATGTTACTTGAGACTCACTAGTGTAAATTTATTTCCCATGGGGAAATATTTAAATTCTTAGGAAATTTTTAAAATAATTCAAATTTTTTTGTTGTCAATCATTTGTAAGGAAATATATTCTTTCACAAATATGATTGGGACATTTTTTGAAACCCTAGAGAGGTTAATGGGCTAGAACATATTAAAATTTCCAAATAGGTAACTTCCCTCTATGTTAAATGTATCACTAGGGCCATGAAATGAAAATAACAATGGAAATTTATTCTCATGAATCACATTTCCTCAAGCATTCCATATAGATGAGGAGCCTAAAAGAATTGAGGATTTAAAACTATACAATGCTCTAGTTCCTGTCAATATTATAAGGACCTTCATGGCTAAAAGATTATGAAAGCCTTGGGAGACCATTAAGCCTTCAATACTAAGGAATGGATATGAGTTTATATCTAGCCTATAAATTAATTCACACAACTTGTGGTAGTCCCTAATTATAGACATTAATGGGGAATCCTTAGGTGAGGTTCCTAGAATCAAATTCAATCAGACCTTTTACAAATTATTCTAGGTCATTAGGACTATGTTTGATAAATGATCTAGATCTTGGGCCAACACGAAAGTCTTAAAGACAAAGTTCAATCTTAACAAGGTTATGAATTAAAATATGTTGTTGGGATCCATATGGCTATGTCAAATTATCCCCTGCACAAAATTAGTATTAAAGGCTCTCCAAAATTGTGGAAAGAATGTAATTAGATT
This sequence comes from Torreya grandis, assembly GCA_037957365.1. Classification (NCBI taxonomy): domain Eukaryota; kingdom Viridiplantae; phylum Streptophyta; class Pinopsida; order Cupressales; family Taxaceae; genus Torreya; species Torreya grandis. The sequence goes on from JARHVA010004062.1 coordinate 302,651, forward strand.
GTATCTACTCCCTTTGTTCAATATAAACCCCAGATTGGTTAATAATGACTATGTTTGAATAGTGTGCAATGGGAAATGGTATATAATTAGTGGAATCTTCTTAGTTCTTCCTTTCTTTGGAGTAGAAGACTCCAAACTATTTGGTCTGTAATATTAGAGCCCAAAAATTCTATTTTTTATTGGTGTATTCTTTATCAAGGTCTTCTTATGGGTGAAAAAAATTCCTTATATAAGATCCCATCTCCTAAATGCCCTACCTATTGTCAAACCTAATCTCTAAAACATATATATTGGTTCTATGTTATAGGTAAATATGCCTAGAGGTGTATTCACTCCTTTTTGTATCCCTTTAGTCATAATATTTATCCTAACACATGGTTCTTTTAGGGGACTCTGTAGACACATAAATCTAGCTACCAATAACCTCCAATTAGGCTTTTGACTAATTCTTAATAAAATACACAATTTGGCCTAAAAAAACTAAAGCACATTAAAAGCTTTGAACATGATATAGTCAAGTGCTAATTCTGGCTAGGGTATCCCTAAATGAGGTAGTGAAATTATGGACCAACTGACTTTGATTAGATCATTTTGAGTCAAAATGCCAATATTGCACCTAGGTGCTCTGGATTGCTCTTTCCTATCAAATATCTTGCACAAGACACATGCCTTTTTTATTTACTAGTGGTAACATCCTAAATGGGATAATGGATCCAACACATTTGAAATTGACTTATAATTCCAATCCAATCAAATTTTGGACCAATAACAAGGTATTCTAATCAATTTGAGTAATTTGTGCACAAAGTGCTTAATCATGATTAAGAGCTAGTTAAACTAAATTAGAGCCTAATTAAGAATTCCATGGAAAATTGTTGAATACTTATTTTTAGAAATGAATATTGAATATCTACATCACTAGGTGACCTCATTTCTTGGGAAGACATCCCTAGGCCATAAATGCCACAAATATCAAGATTCATTCCTCTCATGCCTCATCAAATCCCTTCCATGCCCATTCAATGCCCCTCTATCCCAAATATTGGTGATCATATCTATAGATTTTAATTACATAATTGGATTAATCCTTATTAAAACATCTCAATCTTGAGATGGATGGTTTAGGTCGATTCTAGCCATTTATAAAAATCTATAAATAAGAGGCCTTGCCACACGAAAAAGAGCTTAAACTATGCAAAGTTATACTGCTCAATTGTTTCCAAAGCCTCACGTCAATTACTTTTATTATGCCCAAATATTTAGATAATTCAAGCCAAGCCAAAGACATAAGGTACCAAAGATACATGGAGGTAGCCAAGCTTCCATTGATACAAACTTAATGAACACAAAACTAAGAAGCCACTACAATAAGCACCTTTGAGCATCCAAGGAAGGTAAAAAAAGGTTTCTTTTGCATTTTAGTTGTGTGTTTCATTCATGTTTGTTAACTAAGATCTCCCTAGTAACTAGGCTTATAGATTTTATGCTAGTTAGTGTGTTTCTTTCATTTTGTTTTCATTTTAGACTAACACAACACTAACAATCCTCTCTTGAGTAAAATTCCTAGTTCACATAATGGCACGCCTAGTGCAATGTGAATAGCTTCACAAAATTGATCGTAATAGTCCCTCAAGTTACTCACTAACTTTTTTTTATGTAAAATCTTGGAGTGGGAGTAAAAGAGAAAAAAATTCAAGAAAACATGTTTTTCTATAAGTGGTTGTTTTGACTAGACACAGTCACGAGATTGTCCTATAACTCATGGGTTTGTCTAACCAAGTCACGGTATTGTGACTAAACTATTAGTGGTTAAGTGACAATACTGATACTTTTAAAGTATTGATATTGATCTACAACTCATGGTGTTGCTAACAAATTCATTGTATTATGACCAAACTATCTATAGTTAAGTTATAATACCAAAAATCTTAAAGTTGTGGGATCATTCTAAAAGTCATGGGATTATCAAATAGAGTCATAGTATTATGACACCATCTATGGTTGAGTTAAAATACCATAACTCTTAAAGTTGTGAGATCATTATACAACTCTTGGGATCATCAAATAGAGTCATGGTATTGTGACTAAACTGTTAGCAGTTAAATTATAATACCACAACTCTTAAAGTTATGGGATTGTCCTGCAACTCATGGTATTGCACTGCGGAGTAGAGGGATTGCATAGTGCAAAAAACCTGATACTTCATTTTTTAAAGTTCATTGTTTCAAACTGAATTTAGATTCAAGGTTGAAGGGAATACTAACCTTTTCATTGCAAGACCAAGTCAAACATTTGATAAAACATGCTTTTTAGACCTCTTTAGATGCTTAAAATTAACTAAGAAAATATTTATTTTCATGTGCATGAAAACTTGTTAGGGTGATTTATTAATAAAATTTTATGGCTTTCATTCCAACTTATAATTAAAACCAAGGGGTCAAATGAACACCACCCAATCCTTCAAATTTTGTGCTTAAAAATAAACTCATCTTTTTAAAAGTTTTTTTGGTATTCAATAGTTACTTGATCTAATTTTGTTTAGCGAAGAGAGGGGTGTTGGGTGTATTCTCTTCCATTTTTCCCTTTTGGGGAACCCTTAGAATCAAAATCACCATCCTTATTGTAAAAATCCTAGTCCAAGGCCTAAGAAGAATGTCATCTAAAGCACTCCCCAAGGTCTCGTCAAAGTTTGGGTGACCTTGAAAACAGCCCTAATGTATTTCTATTTTAGTATTTTATTTCATGAAAACTTAACTTGTGAGGGGGATGTAATTACCTCCCAGAAATTCTTTATGGAAGCTTTAACCTAGAGTTTCATCTCCCGACATTGACTTCACTTACTCCTTCTGAGTTACACATGGGACATAGTGGCACTTTGGACATTGCACTACACGGAGTGAACAACAAGATGTAGTGATTGAAAAAAGGAGTAGACCTTTTTTCAAAAATCCAAGTGATATAGACCCAAAATCCATGCTATTCTTTTTCATTGTTTGACATGAAAGTCATTATGCAATTGATTCCCCTAGATGTTCAAAAACTTCTAGGTTTTAGACAAATCCCCACTTTTCATGGAAGTATTATTGGTGCAAGGTACACCTCAAGGTCCATGTCATAGTACTGTCATTTAAGAGAATGATGGTGTAAAAACTCTACTATATAATGCACATTTACTTTTGGATGAACACTTAAAAAACCTCTCAAATGATGTATATTGATAGATTCTAAAAATACCAAGCAATCTTGTCAGTTTAGGATCTAAGAGTGATTAATTAGTTGGTTTTGTCCTAGATTAAAGTTTTGTTTGGAGTCAAAACTTAGTGTAAACACAATGATGCAAACCAAACACATAGTCCCAAATTTTGTTTGAATAAGGAGGCATTATGCTTCCCACATAAATCTTCATTTTATTTTGCCTTGTTCAAATTTATCACAATTTATTTTGAGTCATATCATCAACTTTGGTATAGTTATGATACCCACATGAGTCTAGACCTTTTTCCCTAATTTTTTTTTAAGTTCTTCATTGATAATTCACATTTGAAATTGAATCTTTTTTTTTCTAAAAGTTGGTGTGCTAAACTAGGTTCACCATTTACATGCTAAACTTGTTTTAACTTGGGTTAAAATTCCCATTTGGATTGAAGGCCATTTTAGAGAATCATAATCATGCTTATCATCATAGTTAGACTTGAGTCATTTCATGCTAAACACTTTCACTTTGAGTCTATAAAACTAACATTTGGTGGTACTATTCTAATTTCATGAGTCTTGAGACCATTTGAGTGCAACACTTCTTGCCTTAGCGATATTTCCAAAACTTTGAGAGTGTATGCATAATTTGAGAAAGGTAGTGTTACATTTCCAAATTTGTGATTAATCATCTTTGCCTTAAGATTTGTTGAAACACACACTTTTTTATATCTATTGAGTAGTTTAGCATGGCTATGCTGCTCAAATCATTTTGACATTATTTCAAAGAACCTTTTTGCATAGAGTCTAAGTTTTTCTCATTTTTCTAAACAAAACTAGGTATACCTTTAAAATCTTTGTCTATCATGGTCATAGTGTTCACCTTTGTCTAAACCTATTTATTACAAAGAGCCTAGTTTTATACCCTCATTTGTGAGAAAATAAACTATTTCAAAGAGCCTTTTTGTTTCATACTTCATACATAGTTGGTCAAGTTTATATCCAAAAATCAAATGCCTAGTGTTTTTTAGAAGTGTTTTAAATCTATTAGATTAAAAATCATCTTTATTTCAAATTCTATCTTTTGACACCATTTGGCCAAGAGTCCTAGTACATTCCTTGTTTGAGCTTAGATTTTGATACCACATTTGGCCAACAGACCTAAATTTTTTTGCTTTTCCTAGATTAGACTGATTTAAAACACTTCAACCTTAGATTTTGGAATTTTTATTTTTGGTCTATTTACTTGCTTATCTTTGTGTGAAACATGAAGAATTAGATACTTTACACTAGATTGTTCCCTCAAAAATATTTTCTTAAACCTTTTTGGATATACATAGCCATTTATTTTGTCAAATCTAGACCAAGTTTGAATGTAATTTTTAGACATTGTCTTTTTAGAGTTTGTGGAACTCTTTGACCTTTTATTACAAAAATAATTACTATGGATCCCAACATGTACTCCTACACTCATAGTGAACTCATATACAATCTAGGGATTAGTAATGTGGTTTCATAAGAAGAAATGGTTCAAGACCACTACATAGATAATATTGCTTATGATATATATCCTTATCCCTCTTATAATACTTAATTAGGGGCACAAATCCAATATCCATTGGCTAATTATTTGGTTAACACACCATCTTATTCAGAACAAGACCAAGAATAAACCACACAATACATTACTACAATACCCAAAGTTGAAGAACCAATTCCTTAATGATCATATTCTATTAATACACCTTCCACATATGATCCATTTTTGTTTGAGCATCATTTGTTTAATAACAAATATGAAATTTTGGTTCGAGCCATAGAAGTAGGGGCTAAGTTTTTATAGACTTCCCCCATGAGAATTTGTCAAGTCTAGTAAGAAGACCACCTAACATCATTTATAATCAACAAGATTCTTCTATTAACCCTTTTACTCTTACCCCAATGGTATATCAATACTCTTGTATGCTTACTAGAGGGAAGGACTTCATGGAGGATCACTCCAATCAAATAAAAACAACCTACCAAACATATTTGAACCTAACACATAACTTTAATCAAATGGCCATGGTAAAAAAACCTCTCATTGACTTAGTTCCTTCAACTGGGGTTCTAATAGAGCTAGTTGGTCAAGAAAATTAGGGTGTAGACCCATTGACACAAAACACCTCAGGAGATAAACTATTTCATATGTTGACCATTGAGGAAGTGTATTCTACTTCTACACAAAATAATGAACAAAATACGGTAGATAATGCACAAGCAACATCTAATTTGAACCAAAGTGGTGCTAATGCACAAACAACTAGCCAACAATAGATGCCTTTAGTTAAAACCATGAGTGGTTCATAACGTCAACCAACTACTTATAATCCTCAACCAACTACTTCTTTAAGCACTCTAGCAATGTGATTAGGAGGCTAGTAAGCAACTAATACCATTCCTCAATAGTAAAATGTGATGAATAGTACTCCTCCTCAACAAGTGACAAGTAGTATTCAACAACAATAGACACAATTTAGTGTACCCATGTAATAGAGGCCAAATATATTACCACCTCAATAGGGGAAAATAATATTCTACCTCGTTACGTAATGGTAAACATACCTCTTCAATTATAGACTAGTGTACTAATACAAAAGCAAATGATGACTAGCCAACAACGTGTAAATATTGGTCATTGATAGATGCCAAATTTTCAATAGGCATTCACTCCCAATAGGGATTCATGAAACAAGGAGGCTTCCATGTTTCTCAAGTACCTACTAGGCAACAAATGGTTCAAAGTGTGCCACAAGTTTAGAGATATGGTCTTGGTTCGCAAGTTCCCACTCAACAACATTTGATTAGTTGATATCATGTTCCCTTTCAACCATAATAGGCACAATATATTTATATCCCTCCATCCTAACCACAAAATCCTCTAGGTCAAATCTTCATAGCTAACCTAACCCAAAATATCACACAACTAAATGTACAATCTCAATTACATCCTAATATTATGCATATTCTTGGTCCATTTTCCAATAAAACCAAAACACCCTAACAAATATCTCCATCATACCTCAGGTAAAGTGTCCCACTTATGACCTCTCAACCATCTACCTAGACCAATGTTCTCCCTCAAACTAATGTTTCCTATAGTTTCCTAGCCTAAGAATTACAATAGATGAAGGATGTAATCACTACCATACAAGATAGAAAATAGACTAAAATTTTTAAGTTGGATGACGTGTGTTCTTATCCATTCAACATGGAGTACTTGTAAATACCATTTCCTCTAGCATACAAACCACTTAAATTTGACAAATACAAAGGGAAAGGTGACCCTAAGGCCCATTTAACTAAGTTCTTTGTCACATGTTAACCAGTGGTTTATAGTGATATATACCTTTTATTTTTGTTTCCAAGGAGCTTGGCTGGACAAGCCTAAGAGTGGTTCATAAATTTGCCCAAGAATTTAGTAACAGATTTTGATGATCTTTTTGATAATTTTATGCAACACTTTTCTTATAATCTTGAAAATGAGATTTCATTAGTTGACTTGACACAAGCAAAACAAAAAGTTAGTGAGAGTTTTACAAGTTATCTATAGTGATGGAGAGCCCTTGCAAGCTGATTCACCCATAGTTTACCAAATAAATAGTTAGCCACTATGTTTACTAAAGATTTTCATAGTTAGATAGATTATCATATGGAACTACAATGTGCACTTACTTTCAAGGATATCATCGATAAAGGCTTGTTGATTGAGTGATGCCTTATTAATAAAGGGATCACCAAGCTTACTTCAACTAATTAAAATCAAGGTACCAATCAGGGAAGTGGCCAAAACCAATATCCAATCCAAGCACAAACATCACAACCAACACAAGCCAATAACCAAGATAGACCAAAGCACTTTAACCACAATAGGAATGTTGTGGTCAATAGAGTAACTGAGTCATGTCATATCTAAATAGTGCAAACATCATTTACACCACATTTTTATCTTACTCCTAATCAATAGCCTCTCTAACCAACACCACAAACACAAAAACCAAGACTTGCACAACAAGTGCAACAACCTTTACCATTGTAAACCCCTCTTCCAAGAATAATTACACCTACTCATCATGTCTTTAGTGACCTAGAAGAGCCTATTGATTATATATTTCAAAAAATTATCATTACTAATCTGATTAGTTGGTCTATACCAAAGCATTATCTACAAGGCATTCCTTATCCTAATTAGTACCATGAAAATGATTTTTTTGAATATCATTAGGTCAACTAATATAATCTATGAAGATGTGTGTAAATCAAGCATTTGATTGAGAATATTCTAGAGAATGGGGAGATAAAATTGGATAATGGTGCTTCCACCTCTAATCAAACTCTTAGGATTTATCAAAATCCCTTTCCCTGACATAATACCAAACAATAATAGAACAATTAATAACAATAACAACAACATCGATTGTTACGACAAAAAAATTAATAGTATCAGAATCAAAGGCCAAACCAACAAAATCAATAGAATCAACATCAAAACCCATAATGTTAGAGAAATAGACAAAATCAAGGTTAGAATGATAACAACTAACAAACCTACCATGCGATTACACATGACTACAATAGGGTTGTAGGTCATATTGTAGAGGGTAGCATTAATACCATCTCCATTAATCCTAGACCAAGGACTAATTGATCTCAACCATTACTAAACAATACCACTCAACTAAATTACATGGATAATCCTTCTTTGACTTGGAATTACACATAGGCAAACCAATAAATTAGAGCTCCCACTTTTGAACCATATACTGATAACTCACCCTTTCCATGTGACCACATACAAGTGCACTGGCAACTGAGACTTGTCATATCTCATCCCACACCATTCCCAACATTTGTTATCAATTATGGTCCAACATCTAATCCTAATTATGCAATCACAAATCAGAGGTCAAAGATTACTATCCCAAGCCCATAACCATCTACAACTTTTCCTATTATCCAACAAACCATTCAGCCTCAGAATAAACCATTCACCACAAGAAAATTTTAAATGAGTTTTTTTTCCAATCCATTATTACCAGTGACATATCCCCTGATAAATTTCAATCTTTTATTGGATACCTAGCTCCAACCAAACAAGTCATATTCAACCAAAATGATATATCTTCCCTTGGCCCACTTCATAATAAGCCATTGTGCATAAAAGTTTATATAAAGTGGCATAAAGTGAAACATGTCCTTATAGACAATGGATCAGGCCTCAACATAGTGTCTCTAAAGCTCATCAATCTTCTTGGGTACATAATGGTAGATCTCCAACCAAAAATGATAACTATCAAAGCCTATGATAATCAGGAAAGAGAATCACAAGGCAACATTAGCTTACTAGTTATCATTGGGCCTTTGACCCATGATACACTTTTCCACGTGATTGATTTTGAGTTTTCATATAATATTCTTCTAGGTAGGCCTTGGTAGATTCAAGTAGTCCCATCAACACTGCACCAATATATCAAGTTCTCCCACTCAAAGATGGAAGTGAATATTCTAGGAGATTCACACCCATATGAACACTATAAACATCTTAAGGCCATGTTTCAAAGCTATAATTACCAATACAACATGAATCCAAGTTCCAAGTAGGATAAAATAAAGGCCATACTTATTGATTCTCCATAGAATAATTGCATAGATCTTAATACCTTAGTTTCCCTTTCCCACATGCCACCTTCTGAAGCTTCCAATAATTTCACTATTTCATATAATGGCCCAGGGGAGTATGTGAACCATGATACCCTCCATATTGCCAATCTTCATCAAAATCCAAAGATCTTTGGTTAACCTAAAGTTACCCCATGCATGCATTAGAAATGGAAGAACAAAGATAAGGGACCTGTCATGTTTGTAACAACATCTGACCTAGAACCAAACCCTCTTGAAGTGGATGAATCATGGTTGTACAATGACAACCAAGTTGAGTGTTATAAAAGTGCAAAGTATCATATTCCCATTAGGATCATGGAGAGTCGATATTGTGAAGGATGAGGCCTAAGACTAAACCAAAAAGGAATGTCAGAGCTAATTTATATGACCAAGTATAAAAGACCCTATGAACTTAGATTTAAATTGTTTGGGGTGACCCCACATATCTTATTCAAGTTCCATCACTGGTGGTTAGTAATGATGTTGCTAATAGTGAAGTAGAGTTTGATCATATCCTCACCTTTGATGAACTAGTTGAGACTAGCTTATTTGATAATAATTCCATTTGTACCCTTACCCCAGTCATTCATCATAACCCATTTCCATTATACTATCCCAAACTAAGAGATTGGTACCAACAAGAATCCAATTTTCTAATTGATGATTTTTAGAACAATGAGGCATTCTATGAATTTTCAGGCCTTAGAGACAACATTCCATTAGGAGATCATAAATCATGATTCTCAATTACATTAGATTCTGAAGCCTATTTTGGAGAGTAGGTGAACACCCTTAGCCAAAAACAAATAAATTAAACATTGAGGTCCCTAAGTAAAAACCTCTTTGAGGCTCTTTTTGAATAGGGAAAAAGTAAAGGTAAAGGCTAGTCTAATGGTGAAAACTTGTTTCAGGCACCATTAGATGAGGGTGTTCCTTATTATTCAAATTTAGACCAAGAGGCCACCAATGATGAACTTGCCTATAGATCCAAGTTTAGTTTTAAGAAAAAAGTGTTTGAATTCTTTAGGATTTTTTTACTATTTTTGTCACATGGCTAGACCTCCCATTGTGGGACTCATATTCATCATGCCTTAGAAAAGTTGAAAAGCAAGTCCTAATAGAGGAACCTAATATCATCTAATAGTTCAAGTCTTTACCTACTATCTTAGAAGATGGTTTGACCCTTTTAGTCAAATATATAATAAAGGTAAATATCAGGACTCCATTGGACCCAAAATGGATAAAATTAGGCACATCCCTCATTGAGGAGGAATGTGAAGTCATTATAGCTCTGTTGAGAGAATTTGTAGATATCTTTGCATGGGTTTATTTTGACATGCTAGGTTTGGACCCCAACTTGGTTTTGCACCACCTTGTGGTCAATCTTGATGCCAAACTGGTTAAATAAAAGATACGTAAGATTCATCCTTGCATTTATATCTTAGTAAAGAAAGAGATGGAAAAAATCTTAGAAGAAGGATGTATCCGATCTATTGACTGCCTAGAATGGATATCTAATGTTGTACCTATTGGAGAAAAGCCTAAAAAATAAAATCCTATATTGATTTTTGAGACATAGACAAATCTTATACTAAGGATGACTTTCCATTTCCTAATATTGGCATGATCATCGACTCCATAGTGGGTTATGAAATGCTTTCACTCATATATGGCTTTTCAGGATACAACCAATTCAAAATAACACCAGAAGACCAACATAAAATAACATTCACCACTCCATGGGGAACATTTTATTGTCAAGTAATTCCATTTGGTATTAAGAATTCTAGAGCTATATATAAAAAAGGCCATGACTATCATATTCCATCATATGATGCATGATATTTTTGAATACTATGTCGATGACATATTAGGAAAATCCAAGACCAGGGTTAACCATCCAACAGTGCTACACAGGATATTTGAAAGATTATAAGATTACAAATTCAGACTCAATCCAAAGAAATGAGTGTTTGAAGTAACCTTAATTAAATTACTTGGCTTCATCATGTCTCATAGAGGTATTGAAGTCAATCTGGTTAAAGTCCATGCTATAACTGAGATGCCACCACCAACCAATTTAAAGTAACTCCACAGTTCATAGGGTAAGATCTAGTCAATATGATGCTTCATCTCTCAATTATTAGAAAAATGTCATCCATTAACACATATTATAAATAAGGGAGTTTCATTTCACTGAGATGACCACTACTAAACAATGTTTTAACAACTCAAGGAATATCTAGTTAATCCACCTATTTTGTTACCTCCTATGCTAGGAAGGCTATTCTTGTTATATCTATCAGCTACTAATAATACATTGGGTGCACTTTTGGCTCAACACGATAACAATGGAAAAAATCATGCAATATAATACTTAAGTTGTACCTTGGTCACATATGAACACAACTATGCACCTATTGAAAAAGCTTGTCTAGCCATGGTCTTCACAACTCAAAAATCACACCATTACATGTTGAACAATAAGACCATGGTCATTTCAAAAGTAGATACTTTTAATTTGGTCACATATGAACATAAATATTCACCTATTGAAAAATATTATCTAGCCATGGTATTCATAGCTCAAAAACTGTGCCATTACATGTTGAATAATAAGACCATGGTCATTTCAAAAATAAATCTGCTCAACTATTTACTATCTAAAATAACTTTACAAGGTAGAATGGACAAATAGATCATGCTTCTTAGTGAGCTTGATATAGAGTATATCAATCAAAAGGTAATCAAAGGATAGGTCCTCACAGATCAACTTGTTGAAGCACCCCTTACAGACACAAATCCACTCACATTTAATTTTCCTAATGAATCTATAATGACTATCATTGACACACTTCTTGAAGAGTAGTACTGGAAGCTATATTTTGATGGATCATTCATAGTACATGGATTAGGGGTAGGCCTCTTATTTATTACACCATAGGGGATACAATCCCTAAATGATTCAAATTTAGTTTTCCTTATACTAACAACATGGTTAAGTATGAAGCACTTGTCATAGAACTTCGATAGGTAGTACACTAGAATATATCTCATATCCAAGTTTATGGTGATTCTTAGTTAATCATCAATCAGGTCTCAGACCATTTTCAGACCAAAGATGATAAGTTAGTTCCATATAAATCCATTGTCGACACTCTTAAGCAAGAAATTAATGAAAATTAGTTTGAGCATATACCAAGGGTTAATAATAGAACTGTAGATGCCATGGCTACTATCGGCTTTCTAATTTGATAAATGGACAAAGCCAAAGAGTATCAGTTCCTTTTCAAGAATTTATTTTCACCAGCTAATGAACCTTTAACTGTGACAATAATTTATGATATTGTTGTTCCTAATTCTATTTGGTACTTATACCTTTACAACTACCTTCATGACCAAGTTCTACCGCCTAACCCATCTTGAAAACAAACCAAATACTTTATCCATCACTCTACTCATTAAAATTTACTTAGATCCACCCTTTACCACCATAGTTTTGATGGAACTTTTCTTTGTTGTTTAAATTTAACAAAATCTACACTAGCATTAAGAGAAGTTCATGAAAAGATATGTGGAGCTCATTCTAGTGGGGTAGTCCTATCCAAAAATCTCTTGCATACTAGTTATTATTGTCCCACAATAAACACAGATGCAAATGCATATATAAATAAGTGTGACAAATGTCAACAATATGCTAATTTGATTCATGCACCAGACCAAACTTTGAAAACAATGTTGACATCATGGCCATTTGCTACATGGGGACTCAACCTCATTGGAAAGGTCAACCCCACTTCATCTGATGGCCATAAATATATTATTATCGCTACTGAGTATTTCACTAGGTAGGTTGAAGCTATACCCCTCACTTATGTGATTGAAAAGCAAATTTTCAAGTTCATCTTCAACCATCTCATTTATTGCTACGATATCCACTTCGACATTATATCTAATAATAGAGGATCATTCAAGAACAAGGATGTTGATAAGCTATGTACTGAATACAACATCACATATAATTTTTCTATGCCATATTAACATCAAGGTAATGGTTAGGATGAAACATTGAATAAAACCATCATTAACATTCTTAAAAATATTATCAATGATACCAGTTGTGATTGGCACTTGTAGATATTCCTCACCCTTTGGGCATATCATACCAATCATCGTACCCTCACAAGAGCCACTCCATATTCACTTGTTTATGGTATTGAATCCATCATTCTCATTAAACTTGAGTTACCATCAATGCACATATCTTTCAAGTATGCCCTAGATGATCATGATTATTGAGTAGCTCACCTACAACAACTAGACCTACTTGATGAAAAATGCATAACTGCACTCAACAATCTTTAGGCATATAAAAAATGAATCAAAGCCCAATAAAATTGATGTGTCAAGTATAAGATATTTAAACTTGGTGATCTTGTTCTTAAAGAAAACCATGGTTGAGAAGAAACATAAAGTTAAATTAAAACCAAACTAGATAGGGCCTTTCATCATTACTACAGATTATGGATTAGGAGCATAGAAGCTCATCACACTAGATGGATATGAGCTTCCTAATCTGATGAATATTATTCACCTTAAGTAGTATTATGCTTGAGCACTAGGGTGTATTATTTGTAAGGACCATTTTAGTTGTGTCATTTTATCATTATTGATCTTTGTGAAAGTATCATTATTATCTGTCCTCTTAGCCTTATCTACTTTACCAGTTTGTTCTATCAACCAAAACTATTCTGAATACTATCCACTTGGTCCATTTGACCTTGCTTTTTACCATTCATAACATAGTTTTAGCACCAAGGAATATGATCAGTTTCATTAGTTGTTTCAAGTACTTCAGACAGAGATTGTATTTTAGAGTAGTGTGATAAAGGTTGTGGTAGTTGCATCCTTTGTTTGTTTTTCCTTTCTTATCATTGATATTTTTACTAATTATAACTACCTGTAGTGAAATTATTACCATTGATCTATGCCGTTGTGTCCTAGTTATAACTACCTATGGGAAAACTTGGGGCAATATTTGTTTATTAAGCCTTGACATACCAACTTGCCATTTCATATGCCCTACTATGTCTTTTTACCAACTATTCCTATTTTGTTTGAATTAGTTACTACACTATTCAAATTACTCTACTGTAAAGGTGAAACTACAATGAATTCAAGTCCTACTTTGGGACTATGTAGGCAACGTTCAATACTTGTTAAGGCCAACTCAGTCACCCTTTCCAGTCACGCTCTCACCATTTTACAAACAACCTAAGTTTGAATGCTCTCACCATTTTTTGAGCAACCTAAGACATGCTCTTATTGTTTTATGAGCTTGAAGCATTTAGTATCTTGTCATTCTTGATCGAGTTGAGATACTTCAAAAAATCTAAACATATTTGTAAAACTGATAGAAAATACCAAAAATATTGACCACTTCTTCACCTTAAGGATTTTGAGAACCCTTACTAAGTTGCAGACAAAACACTTGTCACTTACTTTCTCCATCCTTTTTAGCCTTTTCTCTCATGTACTTGCCATTTTGCAAGACAATCCCTTTTCTTCTATCACATCCATTCTGTTTGTTTCATCATTTCTCATTTTCTTCCCATTTTCTAAAAGAACTACATTTGGCCTGAAGTTTTAATTGGATATTACATCCATGGAAATATGTAGGTAGCATTCACTTGCCTATTGAATCTGGAGATAGCTTGACCACCCCCTTCCATTTTCTTCTATTCTTTTATTTTATTCATTTGTTAAGTTGTCATCTATTTTCTAGGGGCAATGATTGTATGGTTTCTATTATGTTGTTTGTTTATTTATTTTTGCTTTGTTTGTTTGTCTATTTGTTTACTTGTAGCACTGTTTCCTTGATTCATTATATGTGCATTCATTGGGTGATTTTTTGTATGTACCTATACTTGAATCCATCCATAATCATATGTTTACATTGTCATCATGGTTTCTATCATTGGTGCACTATTTTCTATTGAGTATTAGATTACAAGAGTCAATCTTTATGCATATTTTTGCCAAGTCCTTATGATGTTATACCATGATGCCTACCAACACATGCTATAAAAAACCTCATCTTCAAGAAGTGTATTCAACAATGGAAACATCGATATCTCTTCAACACCAGTAACCCAATTCAATCCCACTCACATCCCAAATATAAAAATTAACAATGAAAGAATTTCAACTTTTGTTACTTCGAATGTGCATATCCTTACTAGTAAGTTATTCTATTTCATCATTACCCTCTATGTTAAGTTACCATCATCAACCAACTGATCAATCATGTTGGTCATAATCAGGTTCCAATGATTATAACCACCTATGAAAAAATCATTATACATCATCCCACCTACATTTCTCAATGATTATAACTGTATTTGGGAAAATCATTGTGTTTTCACCACTTTACATTTTCCACCCATATAGGGTTACATTGTTTTCTTGTTTGTCTATCCTAACTGTTGAAACTCCATCTTCTCAATGGTTATAACCACCATTGGGAAAATCATTTCGTTATCATACCATGTTGCCATTATCGAGGTATAATGATTATAGCCACCTTTGAGCAAACCATTGTACACCATTCCACTTATATTCTTATTGATTTTGACTAATTTTTCAATATCATTCTATTCTCCTCACATCATTTTTCTTTTCTTTGGTCCTCTTGTCTCCATTCTTTCTTTTGAGGGACTAATTACCTACCTTTCTTTGTGCTAACCATTCCCTCAAGGGGGCATAATATAGCTAGTTTGTCATCATTGCAATTGTAGGCATACAAGACCTTTTCATTCTTTGAGAAGACATTACTATACTTATAGCTTGTAATGCCTTCCCAAATAGGGGAAAACTATAGACACCTAAATCTGGCCACCAATAACCTCTAATTAGGTTTTCAATCAATTCTTACTAAAATATACAATTTGGCCTGAAAACACTAAAGCACATTAAAAGCTTTGAACCTGATATAGTCAAATGTTGATTTTAACTAGGGTATCCCTAAATGAGGTACTGCAATTTATGGGCCAACTAAGTTTGACCAGATCATTGAGTCAAAATGCCAATTTTGCAGTTTTGTGCTCTGGATTGTTCTTTCCTATCAAATCTTTTGCACAAGACACCTGCCTTTATTATTTTCTATTGGTAACATCTTAAATGGGATAGTGGATCCAATGCATCTGACATTGACTTTTAATTCCAATACAATTGAATTTTGAACTAATAACAAGGCATTTTAATTAATTTGAGTAATTTGTACACAAAGTGCTTAATCATGCTTAAAAGCTAGTTAAACTAAATTAGATCCTAATTAAGAATTCCATGGAAACTTGTTGAAGACTTATTTTTAGAAGTGAATATTGAATATCTACATTATCAGGTGACCTCATTTATTGGGAAAACATCCCTAATCCATAAATGCCATAAATATCATGATTCATGCCTCCCATGCCTCATCAAAGCCCTTCCATGTCTATTCAATGCCCCTCTATCCTAAATATTGGTGATCCTATTTATATATTTTAGTTACATAATTGGATTAATCCTTAGCCACATATCTCAATCTTGAGATGGATGGTTTAGGTTGATTCTAGTCATTTATAAAAATATATAAATAAGAGGTCTTGCCACATGAAAAAAAGAGCTTTACTTATAAAAATTTATAATTCCCAATTGTTTCCAAAACCTCATGCTAATTAGTGTTATTATACCAAAATATTGAGCCAAGCCAAGCCAAGCCAACCCAAAGACATAAGATCCCAAGGAGAGATGGAGGTAGCCAAGCTTCCATTGATGCAGACTTCATGAGCAAAAAAATGAGCAAGCCATGACAACAAGCACTTTGGAGCATCCAAAGAAGGTAAAATAATGTTTATTTTGCATTTTAGTTGTGTGTTTTATTCATGTTTGTTAACTAATCTCTCCCTAGTAACTAGACCTAGAGATGTTATGCTAGTTAGTGTGTTTCTTTTATTTTGTTTTATTTTGGACTAACACAACACTAACCATCCTATTTTGAGTGAAATTCCTAGTTCATAGACTCTACTTTCCTTTGTGTGAAATTCAAGGAAATTTAACACATTCTTCATATTGAGATTTTTTTCTTCTTTAGATAGTTATAAATTTTGAGGTATTTAATAAATAGCATCTATAAAAATAGTTCTCTAATGCTAACATAATTAATACATTATTAAATTTCATGCTATAGATTCAATTGCAAGCAAAGAAAGTGGTTCTAGTGGTTGAACACCTTTGCATTCTCATTAGCCACTAGGGAAATGCACCTTGCGCTATCAGTAGGGTTCCCCCAGATGTTACACAACATGACCATTTTGGTAGGGAGAAAAAGTAGAAGGACCAGGACATGGGGCATCATAGGTCATAGATTTTCTCAATATTATCTACCCCTCTACTCCTCACCATTGATTCTCACTATTGGGGGGTCCATGCAGGGTGGCTATCACAATATGTTGGATATGGACATTTGGGTTTGTTCCTTTTGGATGGGATGGGTAGCAGAAAACCCCTAGGTTGGGCCCTGTTATCTTACCACCTCATCAATAGATAAAATAATCTATTGAAGAAACTAATAAATAAGATGGTTGGAAACATATACTAATGAGCCACACTTCCTTATGGATTTTTGGGGAGATAAGCTTTTAAATCTACTACCTCCTCCTCCTTCCTCTACTAGGTCAAATGCATTGGTGGCCTAATTTCCTATGTATGACTATTTGTGGACTATTATTGATGTCATATATAATGTTGAATGTCAAATTAAATACATGGTATCCTAGTACATTTTGCTTATGCATCTTTTGAGCTTTTACTTCTTTGAATATTTTGAATGTAAATATCAAAAACTTTTAAGACAATCTATTTACATATGCCTGTGCTCTATATAGTTAAATTCATTTAGCCTCCTAATAGAGTTCTCAAACATTAGTCAGCTATCTTTCTTTTCTTCCCTGGAGAAAATTTGTTGTTTCATAGTCAATAAATTCCATCTCTTATATTGTTTAATTTTCAATATATTAACATCTTAGTAGTTCTTTTTATTCTTAATAGTTTTTCTTCTTATTTTTACAATAAATAATTAAAAAAGTTACAATCAATATCAAAAGAAATAATGGAGTATAAATGAACAGTTCAAAATTTAAAATTCTAAAAATGTTACATCAACATGAACATCATATTGTTGACCTCTTTGCTAGGATTGTAGAGATTGAGTTTCCTAGAGGAGGTGGTGAAAGTGATAGATAAATCTAAAATTTTGAAGGTTAAAATCTTGTTATTTGAATAATATGAAAACATTTTAAATTACACATAATGGTTGAAGATTTAGTGAAACTTTTGTTCTAGCAACACAATAATTTAGGAATGATAAATGTGATGGAGATTGGTGGAGGTTGTGCAAGAAACAATGTAGAGATGGTGCTTTGAATATAGGTATATTATGCATAATAGATAGTTTTTTCATATTGGAATTAAATTTGACCAATCCATCAACCTTACCTATTATGAATTTTTTTAATAATGATTATATATTCAATATTATGCTTTAAATATTATAAATTATGTAAAAAAATTAAAAATTATAATTTATATATTTATTATAATTATTTAGAATTTTTTTATCATTAATCCAACACATTTTATATTTCAAGTTTTAGAAAAAAAAAAGCGAAAAATTCTAAATTGCAATTCTTTATTTTTCTCTATTAACACATTTTTATGTTATTTGAAAGTTAAATAGTTTATTTATACTTACTATCCCAAAACATATATAAATAAAATGTCATAAAAATTAGTACTTTAAAATATCAAAAAATTTATGTCAGAATAGGCCAGTGGGTGATCTTTTGGTATAGTGAGAGCACAAGTATTCTACAACAATGATGACCTTGTTTGTATTCATAAACATACAAGAAGATGTGCAATAATTTCCTTATTAAATGTCTTGCTTACCAATATTTGTATTGCTTTAGTTTGCACTAGTTTGGTTAATTATGTTAGCATAGTGAACAGAAATATAAAGGAGTAGGGGGAGTTAAATCACTAGATAACTCATGATGAAACTGAGTGTAACTCATTGTGGAACTCATAGGAGAACTTATAGTGGTACTTAGTACAACTCCAGGTGGAACTCACCCTCTTATCCACTTAACCTCTTATCACACCTAAGTAAGCTAAAGCTACCAGTGTAAGAATTATTCATTTAATATGTAAATGGAACAATTAATATCATACACCAATACCCCTGTAAGCATAGTTTAGGTGGGTAGAAAAGAAAAGATGGGTCCCGATAATGACCTAATGAGGTATCCATATATAATGAAACTCTCAATAAGTGGAGTAAAAGTAGAAAACCTAGTGGGAAAAAACTCCCCGCCAAAAGAGAGACAATAAAAAGAAGTACGTGATCTTCTGATAGGATGAGCACACAAGTATTCTACAATAATGATGACCTTGTCTGTATTCATAAACATGCAAGAATATGTGAAATAATTTCCTTCTATATTTATTACTTTTCTTACCAATATTTGTATTATATTAATTTGCACTGGTTGCTTACGATAACATGGTGAAGAGGAATATAAAGGAGTAGAGGGAGTTAACTGATAGAACTCACTGGAAAAATAAGTTTAATTCATTGTAAAATTTAAAAGAGAACTCATAGTGGTACTTAGCTAAACTCCAACTGAAACTCACTATGGAACTCACCTTCTCACCCTCTTAACCTCTTATCACACCTAAGTAAGATAAAGCTACAAGTGTAGGAATTACCCATTTAATAAGTAAATGAAATAATTAATATTCTACACCAACACCCCCCACTTAAGTATAGCTTAGGTGGGAAAATAAAAGATGGGTCCTGATAACAAACCTTGATGAGGTACCTATGTACAATACAAATCTCAAAAGTAGAGTAAAAAGAGAAAACCTAGTGGGAAAAATCTCTCCCCAAAAGAGAGACAAAGAAAATAAGGGACTAGAAATCCCACTCCAACACCCCCACTTAAGCATAGATTAGGTGGGATGTAAAATTAGGTCCCAACAATGAAGCCTGATGAGGTACCTAAATACATATTGATGATTCCAATATCTTACAAGAAATAAAGGATGTGTGCCTCCACAAAGAGGAGAGAGAATGTATGCACATAATGTCATATGATGAATGTTGTATTAGGTCCCTCTACAACAAATACTATCTCTTCTTTTCAGAAGAAATAAATCATGAACTATAAAACTACTGAATTCCCACTCAAGTGGAATGTGTGTAGGAATCATGATGTAGATCTTTGGAAAATGCTCAAATGTCTCCTTTCTAGTTCTTGAATATGCCAATGTCTGATCAAATATCACAAGATTAACTATAGAAGATGGCAATGAAGAAGCATACAATGAAGGAGAGAGAACAACTGGAGATGAAGATAGACATATAACATTCACTTAAAGAATGTTCATGTGAAGAGTGGAACATACCCACTAATTGAAGAAAGAATGTCCACAAGAAGAGATGAGTCGTTGATGCTCACAATAGGTGTAATCATAATAAAATTAGTAAAGTCCTCAAAAATAAAATTTTGTCAAAGCTCTAAAAGAGCAACAATATGCACAGGAATGAAAGTAGAATCTACAATAAGATAACTAAGGTCTGGTAGAATCTTGTCTTGTTGTGGGTGCTCAACACAAGGAAGAGCACTATACACCATAGATGTATTCTCCACCATAAATGTATCATCATAAGAAATAAAATCATGAGGAGAGAGTATAGTAGTCTCTGAAGAGATGATAGGAAGTGGAGGAGGTGTGACATAAATCTCAGTAGGATACTGAAAAGACTCTGTAGTATGCTCCAAATAGTGTATGGACACTCTGTATATTCTACATGGAAATGAAGGTCTATAAAAATATGAAGTGACAGAGTGGAAAAAAACTTATCACAAGTATTAGCTCATTTATCAAATTGAATAGGATCAATGGGTGCAGGAATCTGTCCATTTAAGAATGGAATGCGATTCTTGTGTGTGAGCAAGTGTTCCATATAATCATGCCACAAAGCATAATTATCATTCCCAAGAAGAATCACTGGAGATGAAATAAATCTCCTCATTTAGATTCTCTCAAATGGGGTTGACATGACTAAGACAAGACACAAAGAAAGTGCACAATTGCACAAAATACTCTTTAATAAACTCTAGATGCACGTTCATGAAAGGGATGTCAGGCACAATTGAGAATGTGTCCAAATGATCAATTTATACTATATTAAGAGGAAAAAATGGTGCACACTCTAGAGATGGACTTTAGAATAGGCTGAAAATGATTCCATATAGATGAAAGCAATCAGTGCATGAATTATGTTGCAAAAAGTAGTAGGGCCCACAACCCCCTTGAATATGACACTTTATAACTCAAGTGAATTTTATAAAAAAAAGTAGACCAATGGAAAGAGGCCAAAAAAATATGTACTTTTGAAAAAAGTGACACTCAATTCTAAGTTACTAGTCAAAAGTTATAGCAAAATAGATTTTCTGTCATTAATGGCCTATTTAATTAAATTGCACTTAAAGTTTAAATACTCATCAAGTTCAAAAAAAATCATGCCATGTAACCACCCATTAGAATCAACACAAAATTTTGGACCTATTCACTTCAACAAAAGTCAAAAGTACTCTTACCCAGTCACCTTTACATGCACTTTCTTGAAAAAAGATCTTAGAAAGGGTTTTTAATTAAAAAATTATACAAAGCTATTTTAAATAGAAATAAAAAAATTCTTTAATTCTTCAATTATTTTTAGGTAGTATTTAGTGTTTTGAATTTCAGTTATCAAATAGAAAGAAGAGAGGTGAAGAGAGATGACACCCCCATTATTCATGCATGGAGTAGAGGAGAATGGTGAAGGAGTTGTATGCATAGTTAGATCTGAATGTGCACAAAAAGACCAATGCCACCATATGCATGCACCGGTACTTAAAAATAAGTGGACATGGTATTTGAAGGATTAGAATGCTTCCATAGAGAGTTTTTCCTTCCACTCTCTTTTTCTCTTATCTACCTCTACTAGTAAGTAATAAATCCAGTTATAGCTATGATCTAATGGTAATGTAGAGGTTGAAAGAGGGTTCTAAGGTCAATTTAGAGGCTGAAAAACATACAAAGGATGGAAAGAGCTCCTTGATCTAAATGGTGCATGATCCTAATTCCATCAAACCTTTCTTCTACTTTTAGGATGAGTATTTCGATAGCTATGACATTGTTAATAGGATCTTTTACCAAAAAACACCAAGTCTACAGTCAACGTGCTTGACCCTAGACTGAATGGATCAAATCATCATTGAATGATGGAGAGTAGGTTGTTGAAAGGCCATGAATAGCTGAGGTGATCATTAGGTGGAAACTACAAGTAATGAGGTCAACACTTCCCTAATGCACAGGCTACTCTTATAGATTTTCTATCACTTGCCACACCAACATTACATGATTTTTTAAGAGGGTGGAGGGCTTGCTTTACATGTTGGCCATTTTGGCTATCATTTTTGATGCTACCTATTCCTTCCATAAACCGCAAATAACCTTGAAGAACAATGGTGCTTCCACGGAGGGCGACTAGTCCTAAAAAAAATTTACAGCATACTACCATGTGAGGGTAGATAGGCTTGAATTTCAAAAATAAGAATAAATACCTCCACCTTTCCATGGCATGCATGCATTTTAGATCTTTAGCTCTGATACCATGTCAAAATAGGCCAGTAGGTGAACTTCTAGTAGAGTGAAAACATAAGTAAGTCTACAATAATGATGACCTTGTATTCATAAACAATATGCAAGAAGATGTGCAATAATTGCCTTTGTATTAAACTACCTTGCTTACTAATATTTGCACTACTCTGGTTTACTCTAGTTTGGTTAATTACAATAACATGGTGAAGATGAATATAGAGGAGTAGGGGGAGTTAACTCACTATGGAACTCATAGGAAAAATCATAGTAGTACTCAATAGAACTCCATATGGATCTCTAGGTGGAACTCACCCTCTCACCCACTTAACTTCTTGTCACACCTAAGTAAGATAAATCTAAAAGTGTAGGAATTATACATTTAATAAGTAAATGGAATAATTAATATCCTACACCAACACCCCCCTTAAGCATAACTTAGGTGGGTAGAAAAATGATGGGTCCTGATAACAAGGTCTGATGAGGTACCCACATACAATGCAACTCCCAAAATTGGAGTAAAAGGAGAAAACCTAGTGGTAAAATACTCTTCCCCAAAAGAGAGACAAAGAAAAGAAGTTAGGACTAAAAAGCCCACTCCTATACCCCCCTTAATCATAGCTTATGTGCACTGTAAAATTGGGTCTTGGCAATGAGCCCTAATGAGCTACCTAAAAATATAGTGATGATCCCAATATCCTACAAAATATGATGTGTGCCCTTCCTTATGTTGAACCCCCACTACATGATAAGATTTTTCTAGATCTAATCTATCCTATTGCATATTCTTCTTCCGTTCTTGTGCATATTGTTGCTCTTTTAGAGCTTTTACAAATTTGTATTTTTGAGGAATTTACTGATTTCAGTATGAGTACACTTATTGTGAGCATTGATGACTCATCTCTTCTCGTGGACGTTATTTATTTAGTTGGTGATTCATGATCCACTAAGAAGTGATATAGTGTTGTTATGTATGCATGCACAAAAACACGTAATGAAGAAATTAAAATGCCTATAGATAGGTAGTTATGGATTAGATTGTCATCTTATGAATGCATAAACAGTGGTTTTTTAGGTACGTGGTGGGGGGAGATGGAGAGTGGCTATCATTGGAAGCATGCACAAGTTTGGAGAAGAAAGAGATGGGCACTATAATCCAAACATAGTTTCTTTAAAAAATGCAAGCTTCTATGCTCACTGTCTACAAGGGAATGCAAGTCTGTAATACACTTATTTCACTTCCTTGCCATGGTAACATGAGACCCTACTACTAATGAATACGTTGTGGGAAGTCAGGTGACCATCTTGAATTTACAGGTCCTGAGCCAAACCAAAAAATGGTGATGGGAGGTGGTAGCACTGATTGGGTGGAATCGTAGTAGCAACGTCACATTCTAGTGTATAGCGCAGCCATAGAAAAAGTTTTTCTCACACCAAATAGGCAATAAACATGCCAATGTGCATATTAGGATGACAAAAATATTCAGCTCCACATGCATATCAAAGGTCACTTGGAGGCTGTGAGGCGATGCTAGGGTGGTAACCACACATTTTTAGCATTCACAACTACACTTCCCTTACATTGATGATGAGAATGCCCATGAGGACCCTGAGATTAGCAGCGTTTCTCCTAAAAGATGAGGGTTATGTTACTGAGAGACTACACAATGTATTTATTTGAACAATGGTGGTATAACCAGATGGAGAGTATGAAATATGGTAGTGTTTCCTTCACTAGGATCTCCCACCTCTAGCTTCCACCACTTACGTGTATATGCAAGTTTAAGGCTCCTCAGGAAGCCAGGGTGCTTTGAGATACTACCATGGTTTGAAACTGAGTCACAAAGACTTCTTTCACAATGATAAGGACACAAGGTGCTAATTGTTGTGGAAGCACTGAGTATATAGAGAGCTTCTTCCTTTACAAAGCAAGTTCCTTAACTATCAACATATCAAAAAAATTTCAAAGACTTACATGGCTAATGAAAAAGCTTGCTTTACAAAGCGAGTTCCTTAACTGTCAATAGATCAAAAAATCTGTAAAGACTTATATGCCCAATGAAAAAACATGTAAATAAGAGCAACATGCAAATTCTTCTTAATAAATTTAAAGAATACACAATAGAAATCAAACAGATAAACTTTATCTGATGCTCATTACCAGAACCTTATGCTATGATACCATGTTAGAATAATCCAGTAGGTGATTTTATGGTAGGGTGAGCACACAAGTATTCTGCAACAATAATGACCTTGTCTGTATTCATAAACATGCAAGAAGATGTGCAATAATTGCCTTCTGTATTAAATGCCTTGCTTACCAATATTTGTACTGCTTTGGATTGCACTAGTTTGGTTAATTACAATAACATGGTGAAGAGGAATATAAAGAAAGAGTACGGGGAGTTAACTCACTAGATAACTTATGGAACTGAGTGTAACTCATTGTGGAACTCATAGGAGAACTTACAGTGGTACTCAGTAGAACACCAAATGGAACTCTAGATGGAACTCACCCTCTCACCCTCTTAACCTCTTATCACACCTAAATAAGTTAAAGGTATGAGTGTATTAATTATCCATTTAATAAGTAAATGGAATAATTAATATCCTACACTAACAATTTATACTAGAAAAATCATAAATATTTTAATAATATATTAAAAATATTAAAAAATATCGATTAATATACTTTCTATATTATTGATTGTTCTAAAATGTATCGACTCCATATATTTTAAGAGATAATTCTTTTATTAAAACAACATTTTGGATGAAAATAATGATTAATTATATCTATCTATTAAAAGACAAATCTTTCTAAAATTTAAATACGACCAAATAATTAAAATCAAGATTGTATCTTTCATAATTTTAAAAATATAAATACTTTTTATTCATAATTTTTTAATTTAAAAAACTTACTAATTTAAATTTACACTTATTCAATATTATAAATCTATTATATATTTATTTTCAAAATATAAATAAAAATATCAACATAATTCAATAATTTTATATAATATTTTCAACCATACAATAAAAGAGCATCGTTTGCCTTCTTTTATAGATTTTTCCCTCTTCCGTAAGATTCCCAGTTGAATAGGACGATATGACTTCTTCTGAATCTACGCGAACGGCTTGCCGCTGCGGGTCTGAAGAGCCACAAAACGGCAGACCGTTTCAGTTGGACGCGGAAACGTTTCGCAGCAGCAGAAAATGGCCAAGCCCGTTCGCAATGGCCGTTTTCGCGACGGATGGGTTTCCTGTGAAACGGGCCCGACCTTTGCGTTTCTTACAACCAGGCTATAAAGTAATGTCGATGTAGTTCTCTTGTGGATGCGGTCAATACTTTGTCTCTGTGGGAGAGAAAGTGGAACCCGGGATTTTGAAGCAAAACTAGGTCGTAATATCTATCCCGGGCGGCGTTAACACTTTCTCTGCCTATCCACCAGTCTGCAAATAGCAGATTAACATGATTAACAATAGAATTGGAATGCAGCAGGGTCGAGGGCGACGTTTTTACAGAAACGAAAGTTTTTGGAATGTAATTTGGATAGTTGGTTTATTGTTTGGATTAGCGATGTCCCTGCAAGTTTTGAAAATGTCTAGTTTAATAGAAAATTCGCTTGCCACGTTCACGAATCCGAAAATCTCACTGGCTGGCAGGGATCGCAGACTTTTCCCGTATGACGAGAATTTCGAATTTTCCGACTCGTTATCGAAGGAACAAAGGAGCAAGTATTTGCAGTCTATTGCGAACGTGGTAGTTGCACAGGATGGGTCGGGACATTACCGTGATATTACACAGGCGCTAAGGGCATATGTGCCTGTGCAGCGCAACCACACATATTACATAATGTATATCAAGAGTGGGCATTAATATGAAAACATTGTGATACAACGGAATATGAAGAATTTTATGGTGACTGGAGATGGCATGGGCAAAACTGTGGTCACAAGTAACAAGAACTTTGTAGAGGAACCAAATCTTGCTGATACTGCAACTTTCGGTACGTGGAAGAAACAAAAGTTTTTGATTTACGGTACATAAGTGAAATAAATTGTTTTTTATGGAAGTTGGATTTTCATTTGCGTTATATAGTTTGAGGTGTCCAACCCTATCCTGCTAATCAGAACTTAGGAAAATGAAAAAGCAGCACGAGGATGTTAAATTATCTTCTAGAATTTTGATTTCATTTTTTCAAAATTTCGGCAATGATTTCCACTGATTCCACCAACACCTATGCTGCTTTCTCATCATAAGTTACTTCATTCAAATTGTACAGAAAAGTCTATAAAATTTAAACTTGTACATAGTAGAATTAGGCCTTCCTTAAGTTTTTAAAGTTTGTTTGAAATGTGATACAGCGGTGTGGGGTGACGGTTTCGTGGCGAAACACATGACGTTCGCTAACACAGCAGGGCCGGAAAAATTCCAGGCAGTGGCACTTTTAGTGGCGGCCGACAGGGCGGTGTTCTACCGGTGCAGAATTGAAGGGTACCAGGACACCTTGTTCCTCTTCTCCGACCGCCAATTCTTCCGCGACTGTCATATCTCCGGCACCGTCGACTTCATCTTCGGCAACTCCTCCGCTGTTATTCAGAACAGTATAATTCTCGCAAGAAGGCCCCTCCCCGGCCAATACAACGTTATTACCGCTCATGGAAGGACTGCTGCAAACCAAACTACTGGATTTTCCATACAACGTTGTAATATAACTGCAGCGCCTGATTTGGTTCTGTTAGAAACTCAAGTTAGTTAGAGATAATTTCTCCCACCTCCACTCATGCATGCAAGCTGTTAAGCATCAGTTAGTAAACTGACAGTTAGAATTGAGTTAGTTAACAATCAGTTAAATAGGAGTTTGTTTGAACAAGCAGTTAGTTAAGTAGTTAAAGCTAATAATAGATGAGTCTATTTTCAGTTATTGTTTAGATTTTAAATCTATAAAAAGACGCTTGGGCGCACAATGTAATCATGGAAATTTGAAGATTAATAAAAATCTATTTTCTTCAAGAAATTGCTGTAGCAATTGTTCAGTGCTTGTTTAGTGATTAGAGTTCTTGTTTTTGCTCTCTAATTGGCCTACAAAATTGGTATCAGAGCCAGGTTAGGAAAGAAGCCAAGGAGCCAGCAGTTTGAAGCAGAAGCGAATCTAGCAAGGAGAAGCGCCAAGAAGAGGCGTCCAGCAAGAAAGGAGGTTGTTACACGCAGCAGAAGGGCGCAGTTTGCAGATGCGTAAAGGAGCTACAGGTCGTAACCCAGGCAAAAGCGCCAAGGGAGAAACGCACTGCAGAGCCGTGGGCAAAGAGCGCACAAGTTAGAAAGCGTCGACTGTCGACACATCGACAGAATAGCACAGACAACAAAGGGGCGCGCAGCAGTTTGGAGAGCAGCGAAAGGCGCCGAGCAAGAAGGTGAACAGGCGCAGTCAGCAGTCCGTAGAAATTTTGCAGCAGTCGCAGCAGTCAACGCCCAACAGAGCGGACAGCCAACAGTCCGCAGCAGTCGCCGAGTTTGACAAGTGCAGTCAAAGTGCCAGCAGGTGAGTCAGCTTGAGAGGAGCGACACACAGCTGGCATAAATTTAAAAAAAAAAAAAAAAAAGAGTCAAAACAGCAGGTTTGAAGCGCCTGTTTGTTGAAAGCGCAGGGTATTAATATCGCGCAGTCAGCAAAAGTTTAAAAAGAGCCAGCAGGTTAAGGACGCTTAGTCATCATTTGAAGAAGTGTGCAGGAAGTCGTGAAGGCAGAATGTGTAAGAAATGGCATCATATAACAGTATTTCACAGCCTCAAATTCTCGTTTTCGATGGTAAGAATTATGATTTTTGGGCAATTAAGATGAGAACGTTATTTTGCTCACAAGATGTATGGGATTTGGTAGAAAGTGGTTTTGTAGAACCGCAGGATGAGGCAGCCCATCTGGCATTAAATCAAGCTCAAAAGGACCACCTTAAAGAGAACAGAAAGAAAGATGCAAAAGCCTTATTTATAATCCAACAGGGATTGGATGAATCGACATTTTCTAGAGTTGCAGCAGCAACGCGAGCCAGAGAGGCATGGAAAATCCTGGAGACCACTTATAGAGGTAATACGAAGGTAAAAATTGCTAAATTGCAATCTCTAAGAAGAACTTTTGAAAATTTGCAAATGAATGAATCAGAATCAATAGATCAGTTTATGGGTCAAGTTTTGAATATAGTGAATCAGATTAGATCTAATGGAGAAATGATGACAGATCAGAAGATTATAGAGAAAGTACTCAGATGTTTACCCAGTAAGTTCGATGCTATAGTAGTAGCTATTGAAGAAACTAAGGATTTGGAACAATTATCTGTAGATGAATTAATGGGTTCTTTGTTAACACATGAATCCAGAATGAATAGGAATAACTCTTCGCTTGAAAATGCATTCAAGTCACAGGTATCAGTTGGCAGAGGAAGAGGAAGAGCCAGGTCAAGCTTCAGAGGAAGAGCCAGGTCAAGCTTCAGAGGAAGAGGCAGAGGCAGATATGGAAGGAACAATTCAGATGAAGGTGAGAATAGTAATCAAAACTACAGTAGTAGAGGAAACTACAGCAACAAAGGACGTGGTCACAACCACTCATAGCAAGGTTCTCAAAGGTTTGATAAATCTAATGTTCAATGTTATTACTGCAAGAAATATGGTCATTATGCTAGTGACTGCAGAAATAAACCAGGATATGTGTACAAACAGAATGCTAATTACACAAGTGAATCTAGTTCTAATTCCGGAAGCATGTTTCTTACTTGTAATGTTACTCAAGAAAAAACTAAAGATATTTGGTTTTTAGATAGTGGATGCAGTAATCATATGACAGGAAATAAAGAATTTTTTGCCAGTCTTGATGATTCTGTAAGATCAGAAGTGAAACTAGGAAATGATATCACAGTAGATGTCATGGGTAAAGGTGTCATAAATGTTTTGGCCAAGAATGGTGAAAGAAGATTTATACCTGATGTTTATTTTGTACCTAGACTAAAACATAATCTTTTGAGTGTTGGTCAGTTAGTGCAGAAAGGTTACAGAGTATCTTTTATGGATAATGTCTGCACAATATTGGACAAGGTTCCAAGTGACAGGTTGATAGGAAAAGTGGAGATGACCAAGAATCGCATGTTCTCTCTTCATATTCAGTGCATCCAAGGAAAAGAGGAAGCACACTTCAAATCCATACAGCTAGACCAATCATGGTTATGGCACTTAAGGTATGGACATTTACATTTTGGTGCTTTAAATTTGTTACAGAAGAAAAATATGGTGAAGGGTTTACCACCAATAGAACAGCTAGGAAGTTCATGTGACAGTTGTATTCTGGCAAAACAACATAGAGAGAGTTTTCCAGTAGGAGGCTCATATAGAGCTAAGGTAATATTGGAGTTAGTCCATAGTGATTTATGTGGACCAATGCAAACTCCATCATTTAGAAATAGTACTTATTTTCTAACATTCATTGATGACTTTAGCAGAAAGACTTGGATCTACTTTCTCAAAAACAAATCTGAAGCATTTGGAAAGTTTAAAGAATTCAAGGCAATGGTTGAAAAGCAGAGTGGCCGTTATATCAAGGTACTCAGATCTGATAGAGGAGGTGAATATATGTCTAATCAATTTCAAGATTTTTGCAGATATCATGGAATCAAAAGACAGTTGACTACAAGGTACACACCACAGCAGAATGGTGTAGCAGAAAGAAAGAACAGAACAATCATGGAAATGGCAAGAAGCATGTTGAAAGCTAAACACTTGTCAAATGAATATTGGGCAGAAGCAGTAGTCTGTGCAGTGTATATTCTGAACAGAAGCCCAACAAAGAGTGTCAGAGATCGAATTCCACAAGAGGCATGGAGTGGTAAGAAATATAGTGTATATCATTTCAAAATTTTTGGTTGTGTAGCATATTCTCTTATACCATCTAAATTGAGAAAGAAACTTGATGATAGAGGTGAGAAATGCATTTTTATTGGCTATTCTGAAGAATCAAAGGCATATAAGTTATATAACCCAATTTCAAAGCAAGTGATTATTAGCAGGGATGTTGAATTTAAGGAAGCAAAAGCATGGGATGGTAGCACCATCATTGTTGGGGCACCAATTCCACAAGATGAAGAACTTTTTGAAGAACAAAATTTGCAAGGTGGACAATCCTCTCTACAAGCAGGCACAAGCACTCCAGTAAGAACCCCCAGGAGGTTTGAACAAGGTGAATCTAGTTATGCAGGACACCCTACTCTAAATTCACAAGTGATGAATCAGATCCAACTCTTGCTACTTTAAGAGCAAGATTTAAAGGTAAGAAGATGAGAAGTTTGAATGAGATTTATAATCAAGAAGAAGAAAAATTAGATTTGGTTTCAAATTTTGCTCTTTTCACTCATGACCCTATGTCTTATGAAGAAGCAGTTAATGAGGAACATTGGCTAAAAGCAATGGATGAAGAGTTGAATGCTATTGAAAGAAATCAGACATGGGATCTAACTACTCTACCTAAAGGTAAGGATTGTATTGGAGTCAAATGAGTTTATAAGACTAAATTTGATGCAGATGGAAATGTTGAAAAGCACAAGGCAAGGTTAGTTGCAAAAGGTTTTGCACAAGAACATGGAGTTGACTATAATAAAACATTTGCACAAGTTGCTAGATTGGATACTGTAAGAATGGTATTATCCATAGCTGCTCAAAATAATTGGTATGTATATCAAATGGATGTAAAATCAGCTTTTTTGAATGGATTTCTAGATGAAGAAGTATATGTGAAACAGCCCACAGGTTATGAAGTTCAAGGACATGAAGAAAAAGTTTAAAGAATGAAGAAAGCTCTTTATGGTCTTAAGCAAGCACCAAGAGCATGGTATAGCAGGATAGATTCTTATATGATAAGCAAAAGATTCAGCAGAAGCGATAGTGAGCCTACTTTGTACACAAAAATCAGCAAAGAAGGTCAAATTTTAGTTGTGTGTTTATATGTTGATGATTTGATTTTTACTGAAAATTTGTCTGTAGACACTTTTAAATCAGCAATGAAGAAAGAATTTGAAATGACAGATTTGGGATTAATGAAGTATTTTTTGGGAATAGAAGTTGAACAATCAGAGAAAATATTTTTTATCTGTCAAACAAAATATGCAAAGGATGTGTTAAAGAGATTTAGGATGCTGAATTGTAAACCAGCACCTACACCAGTTGCTACAGGGACTAAACTTAGCAAAGAAGACAAAGGATCCAATGTTGATTCTACAATATTCAAAAGGCTAGTTGGTAGTTTGATGTATCTTACAGCTACTAGACCAGATATCAGTTATGGGGTTAGTTTAATCTCAAGATTCATGGAGTCACCAAAAGACTCACGTTGGCAAGTTGGAAAAAGGATATTGAGATATGTGGCAGGAACTACAGATCACGGAATTTTATATTCCACAACTAACGATTTTAGTTTGATTGGTTTTTACAGATAGTGATTTTGCAGGTAGCGTTGATGATAGGAAGAGTACTTCTGGACATGCCTTTATATTAGGCACAGGTGTGGTCACATGGGCATCCAAAAAGCAGCCTATAGTGAAACTTTCATCAGCTGAAGTAGAGTATGTTGCAGCCACATCAGCAGCATGTCAAGCAACATGGATGAGAAGAATATTGAAAGATTTATTACAGGCACAGAAACAGTCAACACCAATCTTCTGTGATAACAAATCAGCAATCGCTTTATCAAAAAATCATGTGTTTCACAAGAGGAGCAAGCACATAGATACAAGATTTTACTTTATCAGAGAGTTAGTGAACAATGGAGAAATCCATCTGGATTTTTGTAGATCTGAAGATCAACTAGCAGATATATTTACAAAGGCATTACCAAAAGAGACCTTTGATTATTTGAGACAAAATTTAGGCATTGTAAATGCTAAAATTGTAAGTGGTAGAAATAAAGGGGGAGTGTTAGAAACTCAAGTTAGTTAGAGATAATTTCTCCCACCTCCACTCATGCATGCAAGCTGTTAAGCATCAGTTAGTAAACTGACAGTTAGAATTGAGTTAGTTAACAATCAGTTAGATAGGAGTTTGTTTGAACAAGCAGTTAGTTAAGTAGTTAAAGCTAATAATAGATG
The DNA here is from genome assembly GCA_037957365.1 of Torreya grandis. Classification (NCBI taxonomy): domain Eukaryota; kingdom Viridiplantae; phylum Streptophyta; class Pinopsida; order Cupressales; family Taxaceae; genus Torreya; species Torreya grandis. Next base: position 335,420 of record JARHVA010004062.1, read on the forward strand.
AGTCTATTTTCAGTTATTGTTTAGATTTTAAATCTATAAAAAGACGCTTGGGCGCACAATGTAATCATGAAAATTTGAAGATTAATAAAAATCTATTTTCTTCAAGAAATTGCTGTAGCAATTGTTCAGTTCTTGTTTAGTGATTAGAATTCTTGTTTTTGCTCTCTAATTGGCCTACAGGTTCCTGTGCAAGGATCTTTCAAGACGTATTTGGGAAGACCCTGGAGAGAATACTCTCGCACAGTCATTATGCAGTCTAACCTTGGTGATTTAATTGATCCTGCCGGTTGGATTAAATTGGGCACTACATTAAATAACTTGTATTATGGGGAGTTTATGAATGATGGTCCGGGCGCAGATACCTCTCAACGTGTGCAATGGCCTGGCTATCATGTAATAAGTAACCCAACCGAAGCAGAACAATTCAGCGTTGGAAGTTTTATTGATGGAGATGAATGGATTCCGAGCTCGAGAGTGCCCTTCAATTCAAGTTTAATCTGATCTCACCATTCGGCTGCCATTTAATTAGTTTTGGATTCCATTTGTATTTTTGTCCAGATGGGCATTAATGTAGCCGCGATGAATTCTTCCAAAGTTGTTTAAAGGAATTGTGTCAATTTGTTTTTTTGGTGGTTAGCGGAATAAACACATGATTTTGTTCTTCGTTATAATTGATATATGGTAATGGTTTGATTGGTCGTAGTAAAGCAATGTGTTTTTAATTTTTTTTTATTAATTTTCTTTTATATATGATAATTATGAGATTGATGGTTCACATTTTATTTTTTAAATAAGCGATCATTATTATACTACTACATTTAGTTTAAACGTTACATTTTAATTGTTAGATTTTTGTTTTATTGTTAATCATTAATAAATAAAATTTACTTAAATTTTAATGTAATAAAAACATATGGTAATAGTTAATGTCAAAAAAATTAAATTTTATTTTTGATGAAATGAAGGTTTTTTGTAATGACAATAATTAATTAAATTTATATTTTGTAATAGTGATTATATTTTGTATATATTTTATTGAATGAATTTATTTTAAAGAATATTAAAATATCATAACAATAATATAATAATAGTTGGATTGGTTGTTGTAAATCAATTTTTATATATTTTCAATCTTTTCAGTATTAAGAATTTTTAATGTTTAGATGTTTGTTTTATATGAGGATGGTGGATCCACACTTCATTTGTAAAGAAGCATGTTTAATATTTTCATTATATTACTTTGTTAATATATATTTTTTGTGATAGGTCACTTAATTGTTGATGGAATATTAATTTCGATTAAAATTATACTAATGTATCCATTTAATTGTTAACTATTAATTTTGAAAAAATATATTTAAATACTATATAAACTCTAATATGATAAAAATGTATAGTAGAAATTGATGCCAACAAATTAAATTTTTAATTGAATTTATATTTTGTAAAAGTAAATTAATATTATTTATTGAATCAATATATTTTAAAGAATATAAAACATTGCAATAATAGGTAGTTGTTTTTAGCACTTTTAAACTGTGTTATGTATCTTTCCACCACATTTTATGTGAATATAAATAATATTAAATTTAATTATGTGTTAAATTTATCAACACATCTTTTTTATTGTTGAATATTTCTATAAATATTTTTTAATAAATGATTTTTTTATTTTTTTTTCTAAGAGATATTTGGTATTTCTATTATTCATTGTAATTGAGAATACTCCTCTCCATTATCTTGTAATTATATATTCAAATAAAGATAATGTATTGTGAATTTTTCTTATTTCAATAAAATTTTGAATTCATTATATTTTTTAGTAATTTATATTCTCTTAATTTTTTGTAATTTTCTTATCAACATCTTTATATATAATATCATTTATAATTTATTTTATTTTAATAATTTTTTCAACAACCCCAATAAAGTAACACCTAGTAGAATGACACTACCAACAAACATAGGACTCTCATTTGAGGTGGAAGAGTAAATCATCCATATTGTGTTTTAATTGCAAAATTTTTTCAGGATTTGAATTATAATAAAGATTCACTCTGAATAATTTTAATATAAATAAAAAGAGGTTAATGCAAATCAAATGAGGTTTATTTAGACAAGATTTATTTGTATTTATGGTAAGTGATGCAAATTACCTATATGAAATTCTAGTTGCAAAGAGTTGTAGAGATTTGTATTGTAAGAAAAACTAATATGAATAAATTAAATACAAAGTTGATGTGTTTTAATTTAGAAAAAATAAGCATTTTAAATATATAATGATTTGTATTGGTGATGAACATGTGGATGTTATGCAGAGAAAATCATTATATCAAATTTTAGTTGGAGGGAGTTGTAGGTATTTGTATTTCAAAAAATCAAACTAAATAGTTTATGCACAAAGAGCACTCATATTAACAATTTCATTTTGGAGCGGAGAATTTTTTTTAATGCAAACCAAATAAAGAGTTACATTGTAAGAAACTAATATTTCTAATTTTTAGATAGGGAACCCATATTTAACTACATCACACATATAAATATAATTATTTTAGACTTATAAAATATAAATATTTGATTTTTTTTTATGTCAATGATGTCATTATGAAAATGAAAGAAGTTTTTGTTGCAAAGAATTCAAGACACACACAACCAATCATTGAGAATTTTTACTTAAAGCTCAAAATGTTATCCAAATAATTATGAAAATGTATATTATATAAAATGTGTGGGTGGGGGGCGGAGGGGAGTGGGGGGCGGGTGTGTGTGTGAGATATTGTGATAGAACAATAACAATGAAAAATATTTTCTTATTCTTATATTTTTAAAAAATGAACTTTATCATTAACAATTGACATTAGAGATATTTTGATATTATATATTTAAACTTTAACCAAATTTTTAATGATTGAAAACATATTTGTTATGAATTTTAGAATATATTAATCTATCATTTTAGAACTTTTTATGTTATTAAGTGTAAAATAAGTTTTGTTATCATCAATTATAAGTTATTTAAATAATATGTAAATCAACTTTATTTTATGTTTCATTATTTTAATATTTCATTACGATTCAATTTTACTTTTTTTATTTAGACCACAATGTGTATGATCAAAAATATATTTTTTATGAAATGCAAAAAATATTTATATATCATTTTATATCGGTTTGTGTTATGGATTGTAAGACAAGTTTTGTTAGCATTAATTAAAAATTAGTTAAATAATGTGTAAATAAAATGTGTTCTATGATTCAATATTTGAATATTTTACAACAAAACATTTTTAATTTAGACTATAAAATGAATATTTTCTATGAAATACAAGAAATTTATTTATAATTTTAGATTTATTTGTGTTAAAAAATGTAAAATGAATTTTATTAATACCAATTAAAAATTATTTAAACAATATGTAAATGAAGTATGTTCTATATTTGAATATTTCATAGCATTATTTTTTTATTTTAGAAAATATATTTATTATAAAATATATTTTTTTCTATCATTTTAAATTGATTTGTAGTACAAAATATAAGAAAAGTTTTATAAGCATCAATTATAAATTAATTAAACAATGTGGAAACCAAGGATATTCTCTGCTTCAATATTTAAATATTTCAGAACAATATTTTTTTCTTTTAGACTGCAATGTATATGATGTTGATTATTTCTTATATGTTTTTTAATCACGTATCTCTAAGTAGATTAAACTTCATTCTTTGACATGTATTTATTTAAATTAGTTAAATAATGTGTAAATAAAATGTGTTCTATGATTCAATATTTGAATATTTCACAACAAAACATTTTTACTTTAAACTATAAAAAATGAATATTTTTTATGAAATACAAAACATTTATTTATAATTTTAGATTTATTTGTGTTAAAAATTTAAAATTAATTGTATTAATACCAATTAAAAATTAGTTAAACAATATGTAAATTAAGTATGCTCTATATTGAAATATTTCATAGTATTACTTTTTTACTTTAGAAAATATATTTATTATAAAATATATATATTTTTATTATTTTAAATTGATTTGTAGTAAAAAATATAAGAAAAGCTTTATTAACACCAATTATAAATTAATTAAATAATTTGTAAATCAAGGATATTCTCTGCTTCAATATTTAAATATTTCATAACAATATTTTTTTTAAAAAATTCACAATGTCTATGATGTTGATTATTTCTTATATGTTTTTTAATCACATTTCTCTAAGTGGATTAAAATTCATTCTTTAACGCGTATTTATTTATAGCTTAAGTAGAATAAAGGACCACAAATGTTTATGGACTTAGCAAATTAGATTTATGAAATGGTGAATAAAGGCATATAATGACTATTATTTTGTTCTTAAACATTTATATTATATAATATGATGCTTTTATTGTTTTTATATTATATAATATGATGATTTTATTGTTTCTATAATGTGAAATTTTTTTTACAAGTTATATTTTTAAAAGGCCTTATTCCCATTTTTGGTGCAATCTATGTCTTCAAAAATGGTTAGAATGAGGTTTTTTATACTAAATCATTAGGTTGGACATGATTTGGCTCCCAAAAGAAAGGGCCATGGTGATGGTTGAAATAATCTACATCATACAAGTAATGGATAGAAAAGAGAGTATATTGGCAAACGTAAACCTAGTTTTTGTCTTAATGCAAATAAATTGAAGGGAATGAAATATCCTAGAAAAATTGTGCTATTTAAATGTACTTGAAATATGTTAAATTTATGGACTTTATTGTTTGAATATGTTGTTAACATGTGTGTTTATTTGTATGTAATTTAAAAAAAAAAAATAATGATGATATACATGTAAAATGTGGTGTTTCATTTAAAATTTTAATTTATTTATAAATTTTGAGATATATATAAAATTGATGAAATAAGATCAATAAATTTATAATTTTAATTTAATTTCACTATGATGTAAACATTAATCATATAAATATTTAAAATGAAGTAAATGAAGAAATAGGCATGTATAGATGTAAGGTATATTTATATATATCAAGATAAAGATGTTTGTAAGATATATTTATATTTTCCAAATTTATAATTTATCATGTAGAAAACTCTTTTTTAAACTCTTTAAAAAAGTACTCAATGTTTTATATTTATTTATTTTCAATAAAATATATAAATAATTTCTGTTTCGTTTGAAATCTAAAGTGGAGTTTATGTATGTTTGTTATGAAACTCTATAAATAATTTAATGAAAACAAATTTTATGAGCTATGAATTGCAAACTTACAACCAAGTGAAATTTTATGAGTTGCAAACTTAAAGCCTTTATTGTACCACAATATGCCTTGCATTAGGCCTATTTTTAAAATTGAAACTAAGCTGCTAGGCATATATAAAATGGCCAAGGACCACTCAAAAGCAATAAATACAATAGTTTACAATGGTAGATTAGAAACCAAAACAACAAAGTTTGTGGAAAAAAAATAAATTTGTTGAAATCATCTAATGTAATGAACAACATGTTGATAATGAGTATAATTTATTCTTATTATTAAAAAATAAAATTATTAAATAAATATATAAATATGATTATATTAAAAATATGTATAAAATAATATAATTAAAATAGGCCAATTTTTAAGATAAAAATAATAATTAAAAAAATATAATTTAAAATAATTTTAAGATAAATAAATATTTAATCTTGATAAAAATTTATTAAATAAATCTAAATAATTTGTTTTGGTATAGAGGCCCATTCAATGTTAATTTTTTTAAATATTATTATTTAAAATTTTATTTATATATATTACAATATTTAATAATGTAATTAAAATATACATGTTATAATGATTAGATCCCTAATGTAAAAAAATATAATGTCACTCTACATTAAAAAAATATTGAGCAATAAAAGAAAAAAATGTTTGAACATGAAATTCAAGATAGTATATATCAAGAATAAAGGGGATGATGGAAGGATAAAAATATATGAACAATGTAATTATTTGAATTTTTATGAGATGATAATGAAGTAATAATGTTATCGATGAGATGTGAGTGACTTGGTAAAATCATTTGGTTGTTATAAGTATTATTTAGGTTCAAATTTCTTTATGGTATTGGAAGTATGTTGTGGCCGATCATAAGTATTTATGGATAGGTTGTGTTTAATCATTAGTATTCTTAGACCGATTGTAATTAATCATTAGTATTCTCAAATTGGTTATAACCATTCATTGGTATTCTCATCAATTATGATAATTTGATAATCTAGATACTTGAAAAAATTAAACAATAATATATTCTGAACTATCTAATACTAAATGAATATTCCAAATTGAAAGTGATACTACTATTTATCAGTTAATTTAATTCTTTTTTGTTAGAATTATTTATATATTTTCTTATAGTGATTTATAAAAACGTTTAAAAAATGATGAAAAATTCAAATATGACTATCTAATCCATAAATACTATGTTCTTAGTGATGAGGATAATTCGAGTTAAGAACATGATGGTGTAATTTATACGTTGGTGGAGGAGGTTCATGATCTTTATTAATTTAAATGATCCATATTTATCATCCTTTCTACCTATGTATAATCCACCTCTACTTCTCTATATCCCTTAGAGCCATGTCATTAATTTATTTATTCATTCAATATTGAATTCAGAGCATTTCAATTCTAAAATTGTAGGCTTAACAATAGAGAATAAAATTGTGCAACCCAAAAAGCCAGTAACTCGAATTTTATCCCAACCAACCAAAGATACAAGATGATATAGACGGTAAGATGCAATTGGGTGTGACTGAAAAATTCCATAATATGACACATTTTGAGTTGTATGCTATAGCATGAAGGGTTATACCAATGACCTCACATTCTTATGTCGTTCATTTGAATAAAGTAGACCAATGCCAAAAGTAATGTAGTACAAAACAAAGAGGATCCGAGGAAAATAAGGAGCAAGAAATATCAAAAGGAAGGCTACAATACTTGGAATCAGGTAGAGAACATTTATACTAAAAATCAGGTTCCGTGGACAATTGATAAAATGAGACAAGATAAGACAGGATTACTTTTTTTGTTGCTACTATTCAGGGGTTCCACGGATGTATCACATCTCCATCTAAAATCCAATGAAATGTCACGTAATAATGTCAATAGTTTCCAATAGACACACTATGAGAAGCCACTCGAAAAATTGTTTAAAACCATAGTCTCACTTATTGAGGTTTGGATAGTTGAAAATATGTAGAGGGCAAAGGTTGGCACACTACCTATTGAAAAGGTGGATAACCTTGACCAATGTATGATTGGTGAAAATGGGTAAAACTGCATCCCTTGTAGGACCAGGAACAAAGAAATAATAAACTCAATGTGTTGGGTCATTTATGATCTAAAATTGTAACTAATTTGTAGTTTATTTGTTTTATTATTATTTTATTGTACTCATTATTTGATTTTTTATAATCAATATTCATAAGTTTTTAAAAATTTAATATTGTATTAAAAAAAAAAAATTACATTAAATATATATATTAATATTATTCCTCATAATCCTAATACGAACAGTGGTATAGAGCCACATAAGAGGGGAAGTTTTACTCTGGTCAAGGATTGAAGGGTAGCACAGTAGTACGGCATTCAAAGCTGCCATGAGAGGATTCTCATTTTGGAAAATTACATGCTTATTCTGAGATATTACTCTCAAACTCTACCTATACAGTTGCTGCTCTTCGAATCTCACCTGTACGGCCTCTATACACACTTTTTTTTGGCCAAATTTAATGATTGATGTGCATTTCCAGATTCTCCAACAACTAAATGAGAATTCACAGCGGAACTGTTCACGTTTTGAAGGAAGATCCTGGAGAAAGGAATCTATACAGGAAGATTGAAAATTGAAGAATCTGGCACAGTAATTGAAGAGCGTTTTTTGGAAGTAACAATATTCCCGAAATCTCCATGTAATTGAGTGGCGGTGACAACAAAGCATTTGGGACGGCAACTAGATGGCTGGTAACTTTTTGAACGAATCTGTACGGTGTGTGAAATGCCTTGTTTTTGTTTTGGTTAAGTTCTATTTTTATTATCCTATCATTAACTAGAATAGTGACCGATGCTGAAGAGAAAAACATTGAGTTCTTAATCTGCTGCAACCATATTGTTGGGCGGAGGAGTGGGTAACATCTATACGGCAGCTTAACAATGGCATGACACATTGATATATTGCACAGCTTACAAAGTACTTTCATATATTTTCATTTTCATTTTTTTTTGGGGCTCAACAGGGGAACCAAATGCGCTGATGTTTTTAGCCGGAGGCTTCTACGGTGTGGTGAAGCCCCCAGATTCGTTTTACAAGAGACAAAATAAATAATATGTTGTTTGCTCTCATTCAAATGCTGACACATGGTTTTCTACTGTGTGGTTTCAGGTTTGAGTTGAGCTTACTGCATTTCACACAATAGAGCATTCGACTTTTTCTGTAAATCAATATTCTTTTACAAGCCAAGGTCCAACAGTGCTAACCAATTAGCAATATCACGGAAAATTCCACTTGGTAAGTTCATAACGACATTCAAAACTGTGTTGGTTGAAATTGTCTATCTAATTACATTAGTAAAAATACGTAACCATATCCATGAATGTCACAACAAATGTATCATACAAATGTCATGTCCCTTTTTTTAGTGGACATTGACAGGGTTGATGATTAGCCTATTATGCGACCCTTGTAGGCTGAGAGGATGGATAGGGGGTCATGATGGAGATTGGCTTGGCGTCGATTAGCAAAATTCCTACAGTTGGCTTTCTTTCGGGCTCTTTCAGACACGTTTTCCCTGAGCTCCTATTATTTAGGGACTTCTGACACATAGCGGAGCACCCTTATTTTGGTATGGTCATGTGCAGAATCACTCCCTAATTCACTAGCTTCAGACGGTTCGAGGATCCGACATGTATTGAGGGAGATTAATATTTGATTGATTTAATCAAATATTAATTATTTAGCCAATTTTAATTAGAAATCCTAATTCTAATTTAAGAAAACCCTAATTAGGGCAAGCACATCTTTTTGAGGGTATAAGGGTTTCTCATGGAGGCCATTATTGATTATGATGATTGATTATTGATTTTGATATTGAAAAAATTTTCTGTGAAGACTGAGCCAAGGGTTCCAGGATTCCATTTGCATTGGAGAACGTCAACTCTTCAGTGTGTGCGATTCAGACGCTGTGAAATACCAGCTGATCTATTGCCAATTTGAGAGATAGCTTCATACAGAAGTTATCACAGAGGTTTATAGATTTGAGAGGTAACTTCATATAGAAGTTGTCACAAAGCTTTCTAGGTATTTATTTTATTAGGTTTTGATTCAATAAGTTATACAGATAGAGATCTTCTGTATTAGAGTCATATATCTTGAGATCAGGGGTCCAACAAACAGGATGTACTTTATTGGCGGCCGTACGAAGTCCGTATAGATCCGTACAGATTCGCACAGAGACCGACATCGGTAGTCAAAGACCGACATCGACAGTTAGAGATCCACAGAGACCGACATCGGCTGATATATCACCAACGTCAGCAGGTTAACGACCCCAGTAGACCGATGACGGCAGTATAACTGACGTCGGCGACTGTGTTTTTGACACAGCAAGCCGAGACGTACCAAATTCATGTTTTAGTCCCAGTTTGCAGAATACTCAGGGTTTTAAGACCGTATTTGAATATTCTTTAATATGCATGACAGAGAATATCTATTGTAATAGTCTGAGCAAATAAATAAGAGATTATATTGTGATTTATTTATTTATTTTGAATTTTATTCTGCAAAAATCATATCTCTGTTCAGAGCTTTTGTATTTTTATATTCCCTATTAGAAGGGGATATTACAGTGGTATCAGAGCTTTTTGTTCAGAAAAGGAGCCCCTAAGTAAAGGACATTACAACAAATGATTGAAGAATTGCAAAAAACAGAGATTAATCTCAACAAAAACCGACCTTAGTGATGTAAGGAACCAATGAGCACAAGACATTAAGCCTTTCATTCAGTTTCTAATAGAAACAATTCTCTCCACCATTGACAATATAAAGCAAACTTTCCCCGTGCCCATGAGAGTCTATATATATACTAATAGCCATCTAAATAAAACTCAATTTCCATATGACAAGTTATTTAAATAAAAAATCTGTCATAGGATAATCATAAAGCGAAAACAACGTTTCTCCATTCTAACTATAATCTTTGAAAAAATAGATATGTTTACTCCAACCCAGTGGCTATCAAATAACAATATTAATCAAATTTTATCCATACTTTTGCACACCATACAACTATCATTATAGTATTTCAAGCACCAAGTTGGGTGAGGTTAAACATTGTTGCATCCCCCTTGCATTTGCCGCCACACTCTGTGAACGAATGAATATATATATATATATATATATATATATATATATATATATATATATAACCATCAGCACTTCCGGCGGAGTTCGTAAGTTGTAGCAACCTGATTTGGCTCAACGTCATGCAAAATCGACCATTCAAGCCAATTCCTCGCAATATCGGGTTGATCGGAGCAGGGACAGACAAAGCCTTTGCCCGGAATAAAAAAATGAGAAGGCAGTGGCTCTGATGAACTCGAGACAAATCGACAGTGATGCCTCTCAAAGGGGTTTGCATCGGCGCATCAGAAAGGAAAATAAAAAGTAAAGAAATGGGACAGATTGCAGAAGGCTCCCATGGCCAACTACAAAAATATTATGCCTGATCAATGACAGGAACGACGCTGATACTTAGGTTGAAACGAAGAACACGCAGAATGACATCCACAAGAAGTGAAACGGTCTCATGTGTAGATTCCAAAATGATAGCAGCTTAAAATCGGTGGCCTTGTGTCCTGAATCCATGGCCAGCACAAACATCCCCCCGGCCTTAGCAAATGCAGCCTGCTTCACTTTCGTGAAAGTGGAATGAGTTAAAGACTAAGGCAAAATGCCTCCCCTGCAACTCCCACAAAGACCTCCCATGATTCACCACACGCCTTTACATGTAACCATGCAAGTAGCCATGTATTTTTATAATTTGTTTGGAAAATTTTGAATTGTTATCGTTACTAAAATATATTATTATATACGTTAATAGTTAAAATAAATATTTAATATTTAATATAATATCCTATAATAAATATATCATAATAAATAAATATATATATATATATATATATATATATATATATATATATATATATATATAAATAATAGTTTATTATAGTATTTATTAGAATATATTTATATTAATTATTATAATAACCAATCTTATTAAAATGAAAGAGGACCGGAAAGGAATGGATACCATTTTCGTGTGGGTGTGAGTGACAGAACAAAAGCTCAGATTTGCATTTTTTATGGCCACGTGACATGCAAGATAGTCTCGACACTTAAATACATACCATTTTGGTAATTTAATGAGATGCAATTAAACAATAAAAAATATGTCATATTAAAATGTTGTGTCCAATGAATAATATGATCAATAAAATAATGGTGTAATAAATGTTATGTTTGTGTAATAAGTCGTTGATAATATTTTCTGGTAGTAGTTAAATCCAATGTCATAATGTATGTCACTATGTTCTCTCACTTTGTATTATCTAAAATAATATATATTTCATTTTGAATTTCTTATTTGACATGTAATTTTAATTTTTGGAATTACAATACCTTAGATTTCCATGATTAAGAAGATACTTCGATGATTAAATAGAACCTTTCCTAAGTGTATGAATCTTAACCATAAAAAAACAAACTCAAGATTTCACATTCCCTTCATCTATTGTAGAAGGGTCTATAGTTTACTTGGATTTGATATAGTGTCATGAGTATTGGCTACTATCATTTATTGCATCGATATTAATTACAACTCCAGAGATGATTTTGTCTCTACCTTGTATCTTTTATTACACATTTTCAAGTTCATACTCTTGCGAAAAAAAAAAAAAATCTTTGAATATATCATTCTTTGTCTATATTCTAGTTGTACCCTTCTTTACATGGACTATTATGTTTTCCATTTAAATTGTGGAAAAAACCAATTCCTCTCACTTTACTCGCACCTTTGGGGCAATTGCTAGCACATGCACATTGAAAATATTTGATCACAAGTTACTATACATGTAAATTTCTTTTTTTCCTTTTCCTTTTTGTTTCATAGCCAAAACTCAAAATTTGAATATCTTGCTTTTTTATATTCAAGCTTATTGAAGGCAAGTTGGTTAGGGAATATTTGTGGGTCACTTGCGAATAAGAAGAGTCAAGGGTTCAAAACCTTTTGGTGTCATATTTTGATCAAAATTTCCTTTTGAACTAGATTAAATTTTGTAAAGGAGTTATAAGGAGTAAAAAAATTAATTCTTAGATATATAAGAGTGTAATTATTTATTATTTTTTAAAAGTCCCAAAATCTATGTAATCAAAATTTATTTGGAAAATAAAAGTCAAATCCTGATAGCATTCTTTGATTGTCTTTTTTTGACATCATAAAAAATAATTGTAAGTTTAATCTCTAAAAATAGATTATTAACACCTAAAAACTACAAAGAATGGAGCTTACACATGAAAACACACTCATTTTTAATGATTTATATGAAATAATAGAAAAATAAACTACACCACCCACTGAAGGTCTACCAAACTGATTAATTACCAAAAGCATGATAAACATGCACTTGTAGTGCTAAGAATATCTTGCACTACATAAGTGATTATTCACATTGACAATGTTAAATCTAACGTATGGAAATGGACTTATTTGTCAAACAACCTGGATACAAGAAAATTAACCTTCTTATGTAAATTTTAAACAATAAACTAGTAGATGGTGAAGACATTTATGAATATATTTTATGGATGAATACATTAAAATATTAATACTACACAACAAGTGAAAATATTGATGATGAACGGCTGTTGGTTCAATTGGTGAAGTTTTTTGGATGATAAAGACCCCACTAGGGATCAATTCTTATTACTAGAAAAACCTGACATAAGAAAAGGGATGAGGCCGTGATTGTGTCTTGGGTGACTTTGGTAGAATATATAGTCCTCAGTCCTCAGCTCTTAGCTTAAGATCACCGCATAAAGTAGTGGTCAATAAAAAAAATTGATGATGACATGATCATTTCCATCACACTAAATGGCTTCAGTTCTGCATACACCAAATTTGTCAAAATGGTGTAGCTTAGTAATAAACTCAATGTCATAATAATTGACTCTATTTATGAGTTACTGACTAAACATGAATGACAGTTTGGAATGAAAAAGAGTATGTATATTGAAGAATCTCACTATACAAAGGCCAGGTCACATCATAGAGATCATCACCATGTACTAGGGAAATTTTAGGAGAACTCTTTGAAACCTTCTCTGAGACACTCTCCACATCATTCTAAATAGTTTCCACAACATTGTCACTGGCACTTTTCAAAATATTCAAAATGAAGACATCACTATAGGTACTCTTCTAATTCAAGTGGTTCTTCTTATGATTTAGCTTCTTCTAGATCTAGCTCACATAGGAAAGATCCCAAATATTTCAAATGTGGTGGTATTGGACATTTACATATGTACACCCTTATCAATGAACCTACTCTCCACAAAAAAAAAAAAAACTAAAGTAAATTATGTGGGTCATTTTAGTGGCAAATCTTCTAGTAACTCTAGTTATTCAAGTTATTTTGAAACATCTTCTAATCAGGAGGCATCCTATATGGTCGAGGTCTATGGTCCTGAAAGACTTGGCTACCTATTTTGAGTGATTTGTGATTCACCCATCTTGTCTAAGCTACTAGACTCGACACTAATATCTATTATAGTATCATTTTTTGGATTGTGTTGTTACTTTCTTTCACTTTTGAAATTTTATCCTTGATATTCATTACATGGAGTAGGCATAATTGTTTGATTATATTTCTCTTGTTCATAACTTCTCATCACTCCCCTGATAGGGAGAGAAGATATAGCAATGGTTGGTCTTCGATCAGTTGTTGTTGATAGAGATTATAAGCACCAATGATGTTGATCAAAGTTTGTCAACAATTGTTGGATATTCGTGAGATGTGCCATACATAGTACATGTTGGTCACATAGATGGGATTTTGTGTGGAGCCTTATGTAGATCAATGTTGTTTGACATGCTTTGTTCATGTTATACTATAATACGGTAAAGATGATAAAAAAGATGAGCAGATTTTATTTGTGTTCATCATCCTTTTATACCAAAACTCACAAAGTGAGTTTTTTTATGGAGTGATATTAGTTTTAAGTATTACCAAGATGTACAATGCACTAATTACAATTAATTATAAATTTTTTATGACTTCAGAGTTATTATTCAAGTTCTTTCATTTTCCATATCCTCTTGAATCAAAGAAAAGTTTGTTGGTTCATTTATGATCCAAAATCACAATTAATTTGATTAATTACTTATTTTATCATCTTTTTATTTTACGGGTTGATTGCTCTATTATTTGGTTTTTCATAACCAACTATTTTAAGCTTTTTAAAGTGTGTGTGTAAGTGTGTGTGTGTGTGTGTGTGTGTGTGTGTGTGTGTGTGTGTGTGTGTGTGTGTGTGTGTGTGTGTAAATGTTATCACATTAAATATATTCTAGTATTATTCCTCCTAAACCTAATAGGAACACAATGGAAATAATCCAAGACAGCTCATGTTATGATAAAACAAGGGTGCAAAGCATCAAGTCCTTGCGGGAAATAGAGGCTAAGTTCAAAAAGTAGTTTGTAGCTTTAAATTCAAAATAAAATGTTCAATTTTATAAACAAAATGAAAATACATAATTATGAGCATGACTATTCCTACAATCAATTAAAAATATATACTATTTTTGTGGTAATCACAACTATAAGTGAATTTATTATTTCTCATAGGAGGCTTTTCCAGACACTGGTAAGTGACAGAGGTAAAATTGTCAGTGAATTCAGTGTGCTCAACGAATAGGACCATGCTGCTCAAAATGAAGCTTTAAATAAGTGATTGCTACCCCATAATCTTGAGGATTTTAACACCTTCAGAAGAATTGGTGGTAGCATAGACAAAGCCACATTAATATGCCCTATAGTAGCAGTTACATTAAGAGAGACAAATTCCTAAAGAAAATTAATGTAGAGTTTTATAAGTTTTAGCTACTAAAATATGCATAAAATTTTACCTAGACAAGTTGAAAATTAAATAGTGATAACATTTTGAATGTATGATTGAATTGTTTCTCCTACTTAAAGCAACTTTTATTCGAAAGAAAAATGTAAAATTTGCACTAGATTTAGTGCAAGAGGAAAAAGCCATCGATAGGTCGAAAACAAAGAGCAATGAGGTAGGTCAAATAAGGTCCATAAAAAAGAGATTGAAAAGATTTCCTACTAGAATCCACATGGTCAAAGCTCAAATATTGATAAAAATTTAGCTGTAGCACCAATGAAAGTACATTTTAATCCAAAACATAAATAAAAAATTTTACAATCTCAATAATAACTTGATGACATGAAAATAGTTCTGAAGAATTGTGAGTTTTTACCTAAATATTTTAGGTGAAGGTAAAGGATGTTAAGCAACATCAAAAACACAAAGTTTGAAAAATAATTGATACTAAAATCTCCAGCTAACATAATCTGAGGATAAAAATATTATATGCAACGTTCTAGCCACAAAGATTGGGAAATGAAATAGGAGCCAATAATTTGAGAAAAAACTTGAACTAGTTTAGTTTTATTTTTCTATCTTCAGCTTTGAGGGTTCTGTTTACCTAATTAATATCTATTGTAACATATTGTACTTTTGAGTTTCATTGAGCTTCTTTGGTCATTTAAAGGCATTAATACATTTTTATTTCATTTCATTTCTACATAATATGATTTTCATATAACAGAAAATGGGTCTCCAAATGTATGATTTCATAAGACTATCACTAGAATCAAAAGGAAAAGGTTCCTCAAAGCTATCCCCAAACTGCAGCAAAAACTTATGTGTAACTTCGTTGGCAAGTTCGATGAGTGCTTGCAATGTAGAATGATAGTGATTAGACACAGGGGAGTCCAACATAGCCACTAGAGATGGGATCACCCCTAAAAGGGCTAGCGACTTTCGAGTCTTAGCATTCTCTTTAGCTAATTGCTGAATTTCAGCAACAGCCATCCATTTCTCATTAGGGCTCCCAAAGTGCACTTGGGTAACTACTTGTTTGAGGTTTGAACCTTACGTTAGCAGTGTGGATGGGCATATAGGTAGACGAGGCCTTCCCAGAGGCATGACAATTTCATATGGAGCATTTGGTTATTGTTAATTACACAAAATAAATTTGAGCTCTTTTCACATTTTGACATGAAAGCTACATATTTAATAATGGTGGAGAGTAATGAACATCACAAACAATTGCAATTAAGGGAAAACAAATTCAGGATAATGATGTGAAATATAGACATATGGTCCTTGCTTGGTGAGAGAAAACTAATAAATAATTGAACACATGAACATTCTTACGAAAGAATAGCATGAAGGTATAATGAAAAATCCCATTTTATTCCTCGCCAAACAAGTTGTTATCAATCTTGCTATCAATCCTATATCTATTCCCCACATGAGGATCCTACTTTTTGTTCAAACACTCTCCTAAATTAAAAACAAATATTTTTTATTTTATTTGAAGAAAATCAAAATGGCAGTTCTAATGATTTTAGAAAAAAAGTAATTATGACTGAATTTATAGGTGTACATCTACCATTACTGCTATGCCCTTTCGAAAAACAATGTGTCCATGATCCTTGGTCCTTAGTGTTGCCACGTTTTTTCTAACTATTCTTAAAATTTTCTAAATATTGGCAAAGCTTAAATATATTCGATAATGGTTACGCAACAACCTGGACATATGGGTGCCTTAAAGTAGTACAATTTAAACCTGTATCATGGTTTTCCCAGTGTTACCTATTGCCATTACACCAGGGACCTCGGTCATCAAATTTCATGTGTATTTAATGATTTGTTTTAATCCCTAGGACTTCTTTTAATCACATATCAATAAGTAATCCACATTGAGGGCGATGGCAAGCAAATGTTTCTCGGGATTCAGGCAAATAATCAAAAAATAAAACCTAAAACCATAACAAAATACCGCGAGTGGGAGTGGGTTTGGAGGTGTTTGGAGGGTCTGGGGCAGCATTCGAAGTGCACTGAGGAAGAGCTACGACAGCAGCTGGTGTGAAGACCACTGAAAATCATCTACTACAAAATCAATTAAATCATCTACTGTGAGTAGGTGGATCGATCATCTACTGCAAAATCAATTAAATCATTAAAACGAAGCATTATGAAACGTAAATTAAAACAAGGTGTCACAAAGCTTAGTGCAATTTTCCGTTGTTCTGAACAGTATTAGTAGTCCAAATGGCTCCAGATGGCCCATAAATAACAACATTATCGTCTCCCTGAAGATTCAAATGCTCTGGATGCTTTGGCCTTCCATACAAGAGTCGTGCCAGCATATATCACCAAATTTCCGTGTTTCTGCATACTTAACTTGCAGGAAGCGGCACCTCCTTTTCCTACCTCCATCAAAAGGTTGGCTCCCCTTTCGTAAATCCAAGGGGAAGAGGCATCCATTTCAATGACTGATATGAAGATGCTAGTCATTGTCAATTAGTAGACGATGTTTATATTAGCATTTAATCTATTTGTTTTTGTTCTTGTTGTGCCACTTTTCACAGCTTTATAGATATCTCTGACGGAGGTTGAAAGGTTAGGCTCTCTACCAGTGTTCGTATACCAAATTTATCAGTGATAAATCCTTTTAATAGTTCCTCCAATCGTCAACAGCATACGTTACCATTAGAACATATAATGGGAATTTCGGATCCTGCTTTAACCGCTTTTTCGAGGTCATCATTTTCAAGATCTGAAATGTCTATTTGATGCTTGTCAAAATCATTTTAATTGATTTTTGCAGGTCTAATAATCTCCCACTGTGTTTCTAAGCCTTAATATTGGACAAATCTTCCCTTGGCATCTCAATTTCAAAGCGTTGGTTCTCTATGAACGATTTGAGTGCTTGTGCAAATTTGGCATCATCAGGTTCTGCTGACATCTCTGCATGAATATTCTTTGCCTTGTAAACTACATTCTAAAAATATCTTTACATTGAATCATACATTCTAAATATCTCTATGCATTGTATCTTAATTTAAGGTCCGGTCAATAGATTACATGAAATATTTCAATCCTCCAGTTTAAAGAACCATTTTAAAAAGTTTTCTTACTGCCTTTATAAGTGCACAATTATTGTCTTGCATTTCTCGCGCTGATTTTAGAGTTTGGTGACCAAAGAATTAATTTTTAGTTGATCATAAATTAATTGGTCACCTAAAATCTCCTTCACCTGTTGTGAAAATTTATCCTTAATCACTGCTTGAATCATTTGTATTGTCTATCTCAGAGTATCGTTTTTCAGCTGCAAACGGGGAAGACAATTATCTGAAGCATGTTGTAATTGTCGGTTGTCAGGTTTTAGTCTATCTCCTATTTGACTTCACTTTTTATTTTATTTTCAAACATCAAAATATCCATTTTTGTAACATCTTGGTTCGTATCCTCTCTGACTTACTTTCTATTTCAAACAGCCATGTATCCTACTTGATGTAGACCTCCTAAGTGTTATTTCTAGATTCCTCCCATGGAATTTTCAGGACATCTCCATCTTCTCTTGTCTTGTATGTGCTGCGTTTAATAGAGAGGTCATAGGTATATTGACCCATACTAATATCCAAACATGAATTTCTCTAGATTCCTCCCATGGAATTTACTAGACATCTCCATCTTCTTTTGTATGAGTTATGTGTAATAGAGAGAGGTCATAAATATCCAAACAAGACTTTTAGAATATCATGCACCTTCATATTAATATTCATTTCTTTTATTCAATTGCATCCTTTATCTGTAATACCATATTCTGGTAATAATAAATTTAGACAAGTTTTATTTGTTTTTAGATGTTAATATTTATAATTGAGCCTTCATTCGAGGGTTTTATTTTGGTTGTCTAGTTGATTAAGGTCATTTTTTATTGTGTTTAATTTTATTTTTTGATCATTTTCTTTCACTTTATTTAGATCTTTATTTATATAGTAATTTATGAAGTAATTGTATATTGAAATTTGTCTTATGATCATGAAGGACATTGAAACTATCTTTGATAATATATACCCTTAGTTTGTAGGTGGATTATGAATATTAGGAATATGTGTTTTTATATAAAAATATATAATCAAGTGATTGTATGTGTCATGTCAGCATGCTTTTATTATGTTGGTATGCTTCGTCTTAACTATTGACGCAATTTCAAAAAATAGTGGATTACATTTTTATATCAAAAGAAATAAAATAATTTTGAACTCCCCAATTTTTTATAAGACTAATAAGTAATTTTTTTCTCTCTCTTTAATGTATTAGGGTGACTCAATATTAACATGTGAATTAAGGATATTTTATTTTAAAGAAAACGTTTTTATTTAAATTTTTATGAATTCAATTTGAATAGTTTCATATGGACAACTATGGTATTGTATAACCATAAGAGGGAAATTTAAATTTGCAATTGGTTACTAACCATGTTGAAATTAATAAATATAGAAATAATTAATCTTATATGGATTTTAACCAACCTTGTTATGGGGTTGAGTTGACCCACAAACACAACCCACAAGTGAAAAATCAAATTTGTCCATTCAACCACCTTTCTCCCCTTGTGGTTGGCATGTAAATCTTATTTTATTGCTCTTTTTTGGACCCATAACTTTACCCATGTGATGGGTGACCTTTTTAGTGGTTTTTTTTTACCACTTTTGGAACATAAAAGGCCCACACTTATGGCCTAGATTCTTCTCCACTTTCAAAATATTTAATAAAATATTGAAAATAGTAAATTAGCAGAGGGAATAGTAAACTAAGCGGAGGTAATAGTAACTTAGTGGAGGGAATGGTAACCTAGTGAAGGTAAAAGTAATTGGTACACTCTCCATGACCAATTTTTATATTCAAAGAAAACTTGAGTGCACTCTCCATGACTAATATTTAATTGGTAATAAAATATATAAATATAAGTTGAGGGGTGGCATTAAAAGGACCAAGAAGGAGAAGATGAAGGAGAAATGCACCATGTTTTGGAGGAGAAATAATATGGATGAGAATGATATTTTTATATAGGAGAAAGATTAAGAGAAATATAAGAAAGACAACAATAGAAGATCAAGGATATGCACCATGCAAGGAAGAGAGAAAGGGATTTCAAATATCATTTTAAACTTTTCTTAGGCACATTCTATCCCTTTCGGTCCTATTTTTTGCATTGAATGTTATTTTGAGCTTAGTATATGGTAGAGGGTGTTTGCAACCTGTAGATTTGGAATAGTTTTTCATTAATTGGTTATGTTGAAAGTTTGTTGTAGAGACCATGTGAAAGATTGATTTGAAATAATATTCCTATCTCCTCTTCCTTTATCAATGCACTTTATTTTATATGCAAATTAATGTGTTGATAATCATATGAATGAAACAAGAAATTGAATTTATCATATTTGTATTTAGATGTGATAATTCCTCTATTCTGATTAAAATATGAAGGTAGTTATTCAAGAGGAAATTGTTTATCCTAAATGATTAATTTAAAAAATAATATGTTTGTGGAAATGAGTGATCTTTTCTTCCTTGGAAATTTTGATGTTTGAATTCTCTTAGTTGATTGAGTTATTACAATCAGTAGTGTAGTATAAGATGTATAAGGGTTGTCTTGTTGATTGAATATATGTATGAATATGATTTAAACATGTTTATCAAATAAGGAAGGTATGTTTGATATAAACCATGGTGTGGTTTTTATATTTAGTATAATTTAAATCTAAGAAATTTTCTTTTGGCTCATTGAATACCTTATAAACTATGCTTTGCTTGATTTGAAATTTAATGCATTAGATACTTACCAGATAGTATAAATGTTGCCAGCTTTGTGCTGGTTCACTATTTTTCAAGTGTTGGTCTACCTTACTTAAGCACTATTGCACATCTTTTGGTTATGTGGAGTTCTATTCTCTTTATGTTGAACTTGACATTTTGATTATGTACGTAACTAAACTTTTGTATTGTATTAGAATGTGAATGAGTTAAAACATAAATGTCACATCATATTGTAAATTGTTGATTTTATATTATTATTTTTTTGGATAAACCTTGGCTTCACACATTATTGTGGCATAATATTCTAAGTTGGCTACCTTGAACTATAAGCAATATTAATAAAATTCATTTAATATTATGTAAACTAATTATGTTATTTGAGTTTAAATTACTCCTTATAAGATATTGAATAGTGCTTTGTGTTGTTAATATTTTGGTAAGTAAATATCCACATATATTAATCCTTATAGTTGTATAAGATGTATATTGTATTATTGGTTCTTAATTATGTGGTTGGATTAACCATAGTTATCTTGAGGTTCCCAAAAATGGTTGGCTATTAAGGGATACTCAAGTGTCTCAGGTTATTTTAAGTTTTATAACATTATTATCTAAATAATTGCATGATAATAAATAAACATCTATGGTTATATCTAAGATATAACTCATAAAATTTAATAAGTTATATAAAAATATATGTGTCTTTCGTGCATGTTTTGGGGATTTTTGTGTGTATTTATGCATGTCCAAATAGTAAAATTTTGGGCATGACATGCTGATATTAGAGCCCAGGTTCCATATTGGGAGCTTTAGGCAATATTTATTTGTTACTAATTCTTCCATGACAAGATATTTTTGTATTTTGGAATTTATTGTGAGAGAGCTTGGGGAGAAGGCCTTTTGGAAATTCAGCAAGAGATGTTTCATTTAAGGTAGGCTCTTTTTGACTTTTATTTATTTATTTATTTAATGCTTCCTCTTCTCTTGATTTATCTCAAATGAATCTTCTTAATGGATTATTAACAAGCATTTTGCTTGATTTTAGTGCCTTGTTTAATAGATTTTAAAGTTTCTTTTCATTTTATGTAATATTACCATGTTTTACCTTTCATGTTGTCTTCTTTTGTTGTTATATAAATGTTTGTTATGGGAAATTGTGAGCACCCCTATTCACCCATTTGGGGTAGGTATAAGTTTTTTATTAAGTGAATGAGATAACACTTACTATTGACTTGTTCAACAAGCACTCTTTTTCCATGAAGGCAAATCTTTCTTGATATGTGGAACCTTCTGCAAAGGTTAAAAACCACTCTCCTTATGAAACTATGGGAGGTATAAGGAGGATTTTTGAGAGTTCTAAGGAAGCATTTTTAGATGTCTACAGTGGAAAATTTGGCTTGTGTAGCCCATTATTATTTGTCTTGTGTATCCCATTATTATTTGATCTGTGTAGCCCATTCGTTCATTTTGTGACATTATTATTATGACAACAAGATGTCTCTTATCTTCCCAATGAAGAAGTGATGGAGACTTCATCATAAATTAATGTTATATTTTTATCTTAATGATTTTATTAGTCATTCTTAATTGATGTCTTCTTATCTTTGGTTTATACCACTTTTATACATTGTACATATGTAGTGGGCGGAATGCCTCTTTCCCTAGGCTTGGTAGAGGCTATGCATGGCCCTCACTTAGTGAGAAACTGTGTGATGATGTCCATTGAATTGATGGTTAAGAGCACTCCCTTGGCTCAATTTGGAGCATTTGAAAGGGTTGAGAGTTTATTTAGCTGTGTAAAGAGCTTGTTTGAAGCTTCAATTATGGAACTAAATTTTGTTTCTCTTGGATTACTTTTATTCCTTTCATTTTGGCTTGCAATGCCTTCATGTTGATGTAGTTTTTAACCCTCTTTGTAACATTTTTTTAGAATGAAATTATTGATATAATTATTAATATTTTCATCCTTATGGGTTCTTATAAGGGATTTTGTACTTGTTAATTTTTACTTTTTTTAAAATTTATTTATTGAGGTGCATTTATTGCATTACTTTTTCACAGTTTTATACTTTTTATTTTTATATAAGTGCTTCTATAATGCACTGAGTATGATGCTTTTATAAGAGGGGAAGATTGTAGTACCTTGTTTTGGTAATAGTAAACTTAGACAAGTTTTATTTGTTTTTGGATACCACTAGTTGTAATTGAGCCTTCATCCTAGGGTTTTATTTTGGTTGCCTAGTTGATTTCATTTATAATTGTATGTTAGTATTTTCCTTATGGTCATGAAGGACATGGAATCTATCTTTGATAATTTATACCCTTACTTTGTAGGTGGATCATGAACATTAGGAATATGTTATCTTATATAAAAATTTATAATCAAGTAGTTGTATGTGTCGTGTTGGCATGTTCCTACTATGTTGGTATGCTTCATCTTAACTAATGATGTATTTTTAAGAATGAGTGGATTACGATTTTCAAAATATTAAATTAAAATAAATTAAATAATTTCGTACCTCACCAAGTTTTTATAAGACTAATAAGTGGACTTTTTTTTGTCTCTTTAATGTATTGGGGTGAATAAATATTAATATGTGAACTAAGGAAATTTTATCTCACATAAAATGTTTTTATTTAAATATTAATGAATTCAATATCAATAGTTGCACATGGACAGTTATGGTGCAATATAGCCATGAGATGGAAATTCAAGCGTGCAATTAGTTTCCAACAATGTTTAAATTAATAAATTTAGGAATAACTAATCCTATATGGGGTTTAACCAACCTTGGTTTTCTGTCGGGTTAACCCACAAACCTAACCCATGGATGAAAACTCGAATTTGTCCATTCAACCACCTTTTTCACCTTATGGTTGGCATGTAAATATTATTTTATTATTCTTTTTTAGACCCATAAATTTTACCCATGTGATGGGTGATATTTTTAATGGCTATTGACCACTTTTGGAATATAAAAGGCCCAAAATTATGGCCAATATTATTTTCCACTTCAAAAATGTTTATTAAAATATTAAAAATAGTAAGTGGAGGGAATAGTAACCTATTGGAGTAAATAGTTATTTGTACACCCTCCACAATCAATTTTTATATTCAAATAAAACTTGAGTGCATCCTCAATGAATAATATTTAATTGGTAATAAAATATATAAATACAAGATGAAGGGTAGCATTAAAAGAACCAAGGAGAGGATGAGTGAGAAATGTGCCATCTATTGGAGGAGAAAGATGATGGATGAGAATGATATGTTTATAGAGGAGAAAGTTTAAGAGAAAGAAGAGAAATCTAAGGAAGACAACAATGGAGGATCAAGGATATGCATCATGTAAGGGCTTTCATAGGGTATGTGCATGGAGTTGGGGTACAATTCCATGCACATTTTCCATTATGCGATCATGTTATTAAATATTTCCACCAATTTATTGACATAGTACCATCATGTTATTTAAATTATATTCAATAATTGATGAGCCATAAAATGATCACTTTAATAAATTTATATTATTGCATTTATTTCCTTATACTTTAAATTTATTTTAGTAAATATAAGAAATTAGGCTCACTTTGCATTTGATAGAGTTTGTCTCACAGTTGCATGCCTTATGAGGTGGAAAATAGTTTTTAAAAATCTAATCTGGTCAATGCTTAGGCATTTCCAATGTCTAAGTATTGAACCTAGGGATTTTAGGGCATAAATTTTGCAATTGATGTCCATTTTTAGTAGACATATAGTCATTTTTTTAATTTTTGTGTCTTTTAGATTGCTTTTTGGTATTTCTAATAATCCTAGGTTTGTAGAATTTAATTTTTGAAAACCAATCACTTTAAACTTAATCAATAGTGGTGTGATTGAGGTAGCATAGGTCATATTGATGACCCAAATACATCAAATTACCACTTTGTGTTAAGTTCACTTATTCATTATCCCTTCCTCATCCATGATCACTTCCTACTCATCCCTCATCACCCCTAATCTCTCTATCTTCTCCTCATTGTCCTTAATTACTCCCTCATTGACCCTCATCATATCTAATCACCCCCTCATCATCCCTGATTACTCCTTCATTAAACCTCACTATCCCTCATCATTCCTAGTCACTCATACCTCATCCCTCATCATCCTTAATCACTCCCTCATTGACCCTCACCATCATTCAACATATTTAATCACTCCATCATCCCCAATCACTCCATCATTATATCTCACCATCCCTCATCTTCCCTAATCACTCCCTCATCATCCCTAATCACCTATTCATAATCCATAATCACTCCCTCCTCATCCTTAATCATATTTAATCACTCCCTTATTGAACCTCACCATTTTTTAGCACTTATAATCACTATATCATCATCTATAATCTCTCCCTCATTGACCCTCACCATCCTTCATCATTCCTAATCACTGTTTCATCATCCCTCATCATCTCTAATCACTCGTTCATCTCTCATCAGCCCTAATCACTCCCTCATTAACCCTCACCATCTTTCATAATTCCTAATCATTATCTCATCCTCCCTAATCACTCCCTCATTGACCCTCACCATCCCTCATTATCCCTAATGACTCCCTCATCACCTCTACTCAATTCCTCCTTGTCCCTCCTCATCCTTAATCACTCCATCTAATATCTTGATGGTGGAAATTTTCAGGGTTTAACAATGCTAGGAGATATAAGTGGAGAGTCGAGTGATATCATAAAATATAGGACACAGTGATCAAAATGATGTCAATGAAAATTTGAAACATAAATATTTACCTCATCTAAAAAATATGGGTCTATTAGAAATGATGTAATTCATAATTAAAGATTCAACAAAAAAAGAGGAGAAAGTAAAACCACCATAGCACCAAAAATGGGTAGTAAACATGAGGATGGATAGGCTATGTGATTTCATGAAACCAATAAATTACTTTCCATGTGATGAAATTTTATGATCTAAAATTACATTAAAGTCCATCTATTTGTATGTCTATTGATTGAGTCACCATACCAGATAGTGGAATACAATTTTTAAATAATTAAAACAAGTATTCGAAGATTGGAAAGTGGTGCTTAATTCATAACTTTAGTATTCAATCCAATGAAGAGTGTCACACTATGAGATCTCTACTTGCACATCTCAAGAAGTGGGTACAAGTTTATAACTATAAAATGGTAAATAGATAATAGATTATAAATTTAATTATACGGTCATTACTAAAAATATCTATACTTCCCCAACAAGAAATATTATGAATTAATAATATCATTTGACTAACAAATGTAGATCAATGGTGAGCCAATACAATTCATCATTTCCATTGGAAGTCATAAGAATTTAATTTCTCCTAAAGCATATTTTCAAAAATTGAACTTCAATTTTTTCCATCAACCATAACCATATGCTAGTGTATGGTCTAGTGTAGGCCTAGAGAAATTGACCAACTAGTAGTGTCATTTGGTGTACAAAATCAAAATTTTTAAATATGAAATCCTTTGTGACATCTTAGCATTATAGGTGTGTGATGTTTTACATGTGTTCAACCTTATATTTTAACATTAACATGTATTCTATTAATTAAATCCTCGAAATGTTGTGATAGATTGTCATGATCTAAAATAACAAATATCGTAGTTAGTTCATAAGATTTCTATCATTACTGTCAGGAAGTGCAAGAATCTTGTTAGTTCTAGTAATAAGTATACTCTTGGTGGTATTAAGTAAATTTAACAACATATTAATGGTACCATATCATAGTGTCATTTATCCAACAATAACAAAGACAAAGTAATTGAACTAAAAACTATATGAATACAAGGATATCTTTTAGTCACCTAAATAAGTTCCTACATACTATACACTAAATAATACTATTGATTTTATCCCTTAACCACCTCTACTTCAAACCATTTTATAAAACATATCATTTTTATAGAATGAATAGATGAAGTGGTAAATTAATAAATTCATGGATAATGGACACATCATTTC
The DNA here is from genome assembly GCA_037957365.1 of Torreya grandis. Lineage (NCBI taxonomy): Eukaryota > Viridiplantae > Streptophyta > Pinopsida > Cupressales > Taxaceae > Torreya > Torreya grandis. Next base: position 362,431 of record JARHVA010004062.1, read on the forward strand.
CAAATAATTACCTTGTAGAAGCCCAATTATGCTTGTACCAAATAAGGATAGGACATGAGGTTGTGAATAAATTAAAAATTTCTTAACAATATTAAAATGAAAAACTATTATCCTCATCTAAATATTAAGGCATTTTTTTCTCTATCCATGGTTTAGATGTATTTTCCAAAATTGATCTTAAGTTTGGGTATCATCACATTCATGTTAAAATTTTGGACATTTGGAATATAGTATTAAAAATAAATCAATAATTGATTTAATAGTTTTTATGACTTTTAGGTTACTTCATGTACTGAATTAATTCATTGAGATGTTGAATGATGTCCTCAGGACCTTTAACTATGTCATTTTTATAGTCTACCTTGATGGCATCCTAATCTTTAAAAAATGTGGGATGAACATCTACACCATGTTGAACTAGTGTTTCAAATTTTGAAGAAATACATTTTTATGATAACATGAATAAATATTCATTTTTTATGCAAAAGATAAAATATTTAGGATAGATTATACACACAAGGAGTCTATGTGTGAAACTGACCAAGATTCAAGTCATACAGGATTAAGAAACACTAAATACCTTTGGATAGATTCAAATATTCTTTGAATTAGAAAAATATACAAGAGATTTATGTTTCATCTATTCATATTCATAAATTTTCATCTATTCATTTGCATAATAAAGATAATTTGATGAACTAAAATTGAGACTCTATTTTGTGCAAGTACTTGTGTTACTTGACTATAAATTTGGAAGATCATTCAATTCATTTAGTAATAAAATTGACTATTAAAAATGGGTACAGACAACATAACATGTCCTAGAAAAGAGTTAATTTATATTATAATGTATTAAACAACATATGATTAGAATCAAAGATACATTTAGAGTATATACTTATGTTAGATGATGAGGGAGTGATTAGGGATGATGAGGTATGGTGAGTGTCAGTGATGGAGTGATGAGGGATGGTGAGGGTCAATGAGGGAGTGATTAGGTATGATGAGGGATGAGGAAAGATTTATTAGGGATTATAAGGAATGGGGAATGAGTGATTAGGGATGGTGATAGTCAATGAAGGATTGATTAAAGATGATAATCTTGAGTGATTAGAGATGGTGATGGAAAATGAAGGTTAATTAAGGAGTTATTAGGGATAAGGAGGGATGAGGATGGAGTGGTTAGGGATTGTGATAAATTATTAGGAATCAATTAAAGATTATGAGGGATGAGGAAAGAGTGATTAGGAAAGATGAGGGACGAGGAAGGAGTGATTAGGGATGATGAGGGATAATGAGGGTCAATGAAAGAGTTAATATGGATGATAAGGGAGTGATTAAACATGACTAGGGATAGTGAGGGTCAATGAGGGAGTGATTAGAGATAATGAAAAATGATGAGAAAGTAATTAGGGGTGATGAGGGATGAGTAGGAAGTTATGAGGGATGAGGGAGGGAATAAATTTTCATCTATTCATCTGCATAATAAAGATAATTTGATGAACTAAAATTCAGACTCTATTTTGTGCAAGTACTTGTGTTACTTGACTATAAATTTGGAAGATCATTCAATTCATTTAGTAATAAAATTGACTATTAAAAATGGGTACTGACAACATAACATGTTCTAAAAAAGAGTTAATTTATATTATAATGTATTAAACAACATATGATTGGAATCAAAGATACATTTAGAGTATATACTTATGTCAGATGATGAGGGAGTGATTAGGGATGATGAGGTATGGTGAGTGTCAGTGATGGAGTGATGAGGGATGGTGAGGGTCAATGAGGGAGTGATTAGGTATAATGAGGGACGAGGAAAGATTTATTAGGGATTATAAGGGATGGGGAAGGAGTGATTAGGGATGGTGATAGTCAATGAAGGATTGATTAAAGATGATAATCCTAAGTGATTAGAGATGGTGATGGAAAATGAAGGTTAATTAAGGAGTTATTAGGGATAAGGAGGGATGAGGATGGAGTGGTTAGGGATGGTGATAGATTATTAGGAATCAATTAAAGATTATGAGGGATGAGGAAAGAGTGATTAGGAAAGATGAGGGATGAGGAAGGAGTGATCAGGGATGATGAGGGATAATGAGGGTCAATGAAAGAGTTAATATGGATGATAAGGGAGTGATTAAACATGACTAGGGATAGTGAGGGTCAATGAGGGAGTGATTAGAGATAATGAAAAATGATGAGAAAGTAATTAGGGGTGATGAGGGATGAGGGAGGGAATAAATTTTCATCTATTCATCTGCATAATAAAGATAATTTGATGAACTAAAATTCAGACTCTATTTTGTGCAAGTACTTGTGTTACTTGACTATAAATTTGGAAGATCATTCAATTCATTTAGTAATCAAATTGACTATTAAAAATGGGTACTGACAACATAACATGTTCTATAAAAGAGTTAATTTATATTATAATGTATTAAACAACATATGATTGGAATCAAAGATACATTTAGAGTATATACTTATGTTAGATGATGAGGGAGTGATTAGGGATGATGAGGTATGGTGAGTGTCAGTGATGGAGTGATGAGGGATGGTGAGGGTCAATGAGGGAGTGATTAGGTATAATGAGGGACGAGGAAAGATTTATTAGGGATTATAAGGGATGGGGAAGGAGTGATTAGGGATGGTGATAGTCAATGAAGGATTGATTAAAGATGATAATCCTAAGTGATTAGAGATGGTGATGGAAAATGAAGGTTAATTAAGGAGTTATTAGGGATAAGGAGGGATGAGGATGGAGTGGTTAGGGATGGTGATAGATTATTAGGAATCAATTAAAGATTATGAGGGATGAGGAAAGAGTGATTAGGAAAGATGAGGGACGAGGAAGGAGTGATTAGGGATGATGAGGGATAATGAGGGTCAATGAAAGAGTTAATATGGATGATAAGGGAGTGATTAAACATGACTAGGGATAGTGAGGGTCAATGAGGGAGTGATTAGAGATAATGAAAAATGATGAGAAAGTAATTAGGGGTGATGAGGGATGAGTAGGAAGTGATGAGGGATGAGGGAGGGATGATGAACAAGTGAAATTAACATAAAATGGTCATTTGATGTGTGCATGTTATCAATGTGATGTATGCTAACCAAATCACTCCACTTTGGATCAATTTTAAAGTGAGTGGTTTGTAATCTTAAATTTTGACAAATCTAGGAATTCTAGAAATTCTAAGACTCAATATAAAAGACACAAAAACATAAAAATGACTATATGTTTACTAAAAATGGACATCAATTGCAAAATTTATGTTATAAAATCTATATGTTCAATAATTATACCCTAAAAAGGCCTAATTACTAATCATATTAAATTATGAAATACTATTTTCTACATCGTAAGGTGTGCAACTGTGAGATCAACTCTATCATATGTATAATGACCCTAATTTTTTGTATTTACTAAAATAAATTTAAAGTATAAGTTTACATTTATATTGTAACAATATAAATGTAAACTTATACTTGACATTTATTGTGGTGAATATAAAATTCACATTAATATTTGCTTCATTTACATATTTCCATGCTTTTATGTATAGAATAACATGAATACTCGCTTTATTACTTTTATAATAATGTGACCACATCACTACGTTACTAACATGATTATGTTACTAACATGATCAAAATATTTGAATTTGAATTCAAACACCAACCATTTATGATTGAAAATGTCTTCAATTCTCAAGACAAAGGATTGGACCTATCAATCTACAACCAAGTTCAAGTGTTTTTCTAAAAAATAAAAAAAATTAATTTTGATCACCAAATACACTATGACTTTTAATGATAAAATTCAAAAACATAATACCATCATGACGTGCACCCTATCCTCTTTCCAAAAATATGGTTTTTATAAATTTTTGACTAATTTAAGGTTTTAAACTATGTTGATTTATAACTTTACCTTTTTTAGGCCATTACATGCCACAAATATACATGCCTATACATGTTCAAGCAATTTGTTTTTCATTAATATAAGTGAAAACCAACTTATATGGTCACGAACTAGGCCTAATTATACACACATTCAAAATAAATTTATTTTAATGTTTTAGGTAGTTAGGAATATTGCATGGATGGGTATCAAATTTTTTTTAGTTTTCAAGATCTATTTACTTCAAAAAATCATAAAAAAAGAAGTCTTCATTGAAAAAATATAAAGATAATTTAGGTCAAAAACTAGGTCACAATTCAGGGGTTGGTTTTCCTTACCTTAGAGCTATGCTCAAATTTGTGTTATGTGAAATTCTATTCTCTTTATGTTGAACTTGACGGTTCACTTATGTACGTGACTACACTTTTATAATGTAGTAGGATATTATTGAGTCAAAACAATAATATCATATTATATTTTAGATTGTATATTTTATATTAATTATTTTTGGATAAACCTTCCCTTGATGTATTATTGTGGTGGAATCTTCTAAACTAGTTGCCTTTAACTATAAACAATATTAATAAAGTTAATTTAGATATTGTGTAAACTTATTATGCTATTTGAGTCTAAATTACTCCTTATAAGAGATTGAATATTTATTTATGTTGTTAATATTTTGGTAAGTAAATACCCAGATATATTAATATTTATAGTTGTATAAGATGTATATTGTATTAGTGGTTCTTAATTATGTGATTGGATTAACCATAGTTGTATTGAGGTTCCTAGCAATGGTTGGGTATTAAGAGATACTCAAATATTTTAAATTAGTGGAAGTTTTATAAAATTATTATCTAAAATCATTTGATATAATAAATACGTATCTATGGTTACATCTAAGATATAACTCATAAAAGTTAATAATTTATATAAAAAATGTAAGTGCCTTTTGTGAATGTTTTGGGGATTTTTGTGTCCATTTTTACATGTCCAAAGAGTGAAATTTTGGGCATGAAATTATTGTTACAAGTTTTTTTTATTTGATAGGGTAAAAGATAGAGTTTGAAAAGTCTTAGGAGCCTTATACAATGAATAAAAAGATAAGTGTTTATGCTCACATACAATGCCCCTTCCAGTGGACCTAAGAACATAACATTGTGCTAACAAATAATATGCTACATGTACACCAAACACAATAGAAAAATAGGGGAAAAAAACCATATAAAATAAGTAGTCAGTGAAAAATGTGTATATCTTCTACTAACTACCCATCCAGATTCAATAAATATGCAACATTGCATATTGCCTTTGCTAAACTTCTATGAGGGATAGGGATTTTGTTGAGTCTTCCTTTCCTCTTTATTTTCACCATTTTACATCATTCCTTGTTATCTCACTTCAAATCAAGGGAAATGTGGATAAATATTTTGATTTGAATATATTCCTTAAAATTTCAATTGAATATTTGATTTTTAGATGTAGAGTTCAAAATTACCATTGTGTCTCCCTTTGTTTGAGAAGGACCCTACTTAACCAAAGGTGTTTCATTTGGGTTATGGGATTCAAGATCTTATTAATTTGAGTCTAAGTCTTTACTATCAGAATCAATCCTTGCCATAAGAAGATGACTAGAGAGAAAGTTTTACTATAAGAGGTTTCCTTTGTTTTTTATTAGAGTTTATGCAGTCTATATATAAGTGGTCAATCTCAAAGAAAAAATGGTAATGAAAAGGAAAATCTTCATAGTCTTAAGTCTCAGTCCACAACTGGTATTCAAATTTAAATTCCATTTTTCTAAGAAGATTCATGAAAGTGTTTTGAATTATATTCTCACAAAGGTCATGTGGGAGTGCACAAAGGTCACTAGGTCAGTTTACATAAATTCTCCTAAGGTATTGCCTATCGCCTTCAAGTTGATTATTTAAGATAAACAAGATGAGTTGGTTGAGTTAAAGATGATTTTTTCTTATTCTTAAGAATAATTTCATTTGATATGGTTAATAAAAGCACTTCAATGGGTTGATATGAAGTTGAATTAGTGAACCATGATGCAGTTTCCATTTTGAATAATTCTAATTTTGCCTCATTTTGAAAATTTAGTTTCCTCCATTTTATTCTTTCTCCTCTTTTTTATTATTCATCCTTATATTGGTTTTTTCATCGTGATGACAACAGTTACTCTTTTAACATTTCTACCTACTACAAATTTGCATATTTATTTTTCCTCTTCCAATCTTTGTCAATGAGATTATTTCATAGTATTTTCTTTATTATATAATTTACAAGGTAGGTAGTGATATTAACTATCCAAAAGGTCAACAATTTTATTTTTAGGATCATCAATCCTTCAAACTAATTTTTTTTTTTGAATACCCATTTTTTTCATCATCATTTCATGAATTTTAAATCATTATTATATCTTTGTGCTCATTGTGTGACATATTTCTTTCCTTGTAGTGATGTTTGTAATTTTCTCTTTCTTCTATAGATAGACATTCAATGACATATTTATTTTTATTTTTTCCTCTCCCTCCTTACAATATTTCCTATTTTTTCCTTCAACCTTAATCTTCTTCTATTCTTTCATGTTGAGGGACACATTAAATTATTTGTATTGCATATTTGTGAACTGTAATACCATGTTTTACTAATATTAAACTTAGACAAGTTTCATTTATTTTGGATGTCAAGATTTCTACTTGAGCCTTTATCCAAGGATTTTATTTTGGAATCCTAGTTGAATGTGTCCATCTCTAATTATGGTTAATTGTACCATAGATATCATGTTATTACACCTTACATAGGACCTTAATTTATAATGCAAATGATGAAGTGATTACATGTTGCAAGCTGCCTCATGGTCATATAGGATATGGACTTTATCTTTGGTAATATGTATTTTTGCTTTGTAACCTTAGATCATGAACATTAGCATAGTCTACAATCAAGTGAATGCATGTGTCATGTTGATATGATAATAATACATTGGTATAATTTGGCTCAGTTAATGATGCAATCTTATGAATGAGTGGATTATGATTTTGAAAATTAGAACAAAATAAATAAAATAATTTTTAACCTCACTAATTTCATATATTAATGAGACTAATAAAGGCAATTTTATTATCACTTTAATTATATTAGGGTTGGTAATAATTATATGACGATTAAGGGTATTTTGTCTTAAGGAAAAAAATTATTTAAATTTTTAAGAACTCAATCTGAAAAGCTTCACATGGACAAATATAGCCTTGAGAGGGTAATTTATTTATTTTTTATATAAAATTAGTTAAATACCATGTTGATATTAATAAATTTGAGAGTAATTAAACCTATATGAGGTTTAACCATCCTTGGTTTGAGGTTGGGTTGATCCACAAATCTAACTCAAGGGTAGATATTCAAGCTTGTCCATTCAACCACCTTTTTCACCTTGTGGTTGGCATCGAAATTTTATTTTATTGGTCTCATTTTGATCCATAAACCTACCAATGTGATGAGGAATATTTTACTTATTTTCATATGGTCCAAGTGGGTAATAAAGAAAAACATATATCACTATTCTTGGAGGTACATGAGAGAAAAGTATTTTTCAAAAGTTGATTCTCTTTTTGAATTTGGACATATGTGAGGAATGTAGGTGGGAGACAAAGACAAAAATTAGTGGAGGGAATAGTAAACTAAGTGGAGGTAATAGTAACTTAGTGAGAGAAATAGTTATTTGTACACTATCCATGATCAATTTATATATTAAAATAAAACTTGAGTGAGACCTCTATGACTAATATTTAATTGGTAATAAAATCTATAAATACCAGTTAAAGGGTGGCATTAAAAGGGAAAGCAAGAAGAAGGAGAGGATGAAGGAAAAATGTGCCATATTTTTTAAGAGGAATAATATGGAAGATAATGTTATGCTTTTAGAGGAGAAGATGAAGCAAAGAAAGAATACCTCCATTCTTCAACAATGGCACCATGTATAAGAGCTAGTGGAGAGGTCAAGAAAGGTTTAAAGCATGTCAAATGGAATTCAACATGCAAGGAATCAAGCAAAGGAAATATATAATTTTATTCACCATTGAGGTAGATTATATCCCTTTTGGTCATATTATTTGCATTTATTTCTATTTTGAGCTTAGCATATGCTAGAGGGGTTTTTTTAACTCATAGATCTAGAATGGTTTTTCCTTAATTGGTTATGTTAGATGTTTGTTTTAGAGACCATGTGGAAGCTTCATTTTAAATACCATTCCAATCTTCTCTTCCTTTTTTTAATTAATTTATTCAATATATAAATTATTTTGTTGATATTCATATGAATGAATCAAGGAATTAAATTTATCGTATTTGTATGTGATAATCCCTTAAGGTAGTTATTCAAGAAGAAAATGTTTCTTATTAATGATATGTTTTAAAATAATGGTTTTTTATAAATGTGTGCTCTTTTCTTCCTTGGAATTTTTGGTGTTTGAACTATCTTATTTGCTTGATTTTATTACACTTAGTAGTATAATATAATCTATATAATGTCTAGCTTGTTGATTGAATATATGTATGAATATGCTTTAACCATGGTTATCGAATAGGGAAGGTGTGTTTGCTATGAACCATAGTGTGGTTTTGAAACTTAGTAGGATTTACATTTAAAAACCGTTCTTTTACCTTGTTGAATACTTTCTATATTATGTTTTCCTTGATCTAAAATTTAATGCATTAATGCTTACCAGATAGGATAAAATGTTGCCAGTATTATGTTGGCCCACTATTTTACAAGCATTGGTAGACCTTACCTAAGCAATGCTACTTATATTTTCATTGTGTGGACTTATATTCTCTTTATGTTGAACTTATCAGTTTGGTTATGAATGTTACTACATTATTATATTAAAGTAGGATATGATTGAGTCAAAACGTTACTATCACATGATATTATAGATTGCTGATTTTTAGATTAATGTTGCATAGATAAAATTTGGCTCCATATATTATTGTGGTAGAATATTCTAAGATAGTTGACTTAATCTATAAATAAAATTTTGAAAAAATAGTAAATGCTATGCAAAATAATTATGATATTTGAGTCTAAATTATTCCTTATAATAAATTGAATAATTCTTGTGTTGCTAAACTTTTGGTAAGTAAATATACTCATATATTAATACTTATAGTTGTATAAAATGTCTATTATGTTAGTGTTTATTAAATAAGTGATTGGTTAGACCATAGTTGTGTTGAGGTTCCCAAAAATAGTTATGTATTGAGGGATATTCAATTGTTTCATGTTAGTGGAAGTTTTATAACATTAATATTTAAACAACTGCAAGTTAATAAATAAGAATTTATGGTTACATCTAATATATAACTCATAAATGTTAATAAGTTATATAAAAAGAATTTTAATGTGTTTTATGTGTGTTTTGAAACAAAATGTGTATTTGTACATGTCCAAAGCATGAAATTATGGGCATCACATGAATCTAATATTTTGGGCATGACACGAACCCTATTTTACCTTGTGATAATATCTCATTTCGTTGTCACTTAAGGCCCTAATTTAAGATCTTGATAAATTTGTCCTATGACCTAGGTGTATATTCATTTCTTGAATGTAATATGTAGCCAATATGTGAAGTGAACTATATAAGTTCCCTTTAGTGTCTTCCATTATTTGAAATCATAGAAAATAATAAGAAAATAGTATTGAAGTACATTATATATATTTTTAAATAAAAATAATTGTTATGTTTTCATTATTTTTATAAACATGAATTCTATCCAGTTGAATGTTTGGTCATTAAGGATTTGATGTGAAATTATGACCACCTTCAATGGTATCTACTAATAACCCTTAGTTGTTCTCTAATATATTTCCATGATAATTTTCACAAGTCTTATAGCCTCACCATAAGTCTTACAACCACATCAAAAAAAATCATTTAGTGAAATTTTCTTGGATTCTTTCCTCACATTTTATTTCTCCACAAACACTTCTTTGATAGGGGTATATTTTTTAAGAAATGACCATCACCATTTGGAAGTCTAGTTGCCTTAGAAACCCCTATGATGTCAACATTTATTATATTTTTTTTGAAGTATAGGTTGCATCATTATAGTACCTACTCAACATGTTCTGCACAAGAGCTAGGTTGCTAACAAATGATAGTAACCAAAATAACCTATCCATTTCTTCATCTATGAATTTTTGTTATTTGGGTTTCCAATCTTAATGTTTTCCATCTTACATTACTTTGTAGGATATGAAGTGAAATTATCCACTCTGTTGTCTCTTGAAATGGGAATGGGTTGTAATCTAGAAATATAGCATTGGGGAGTTGTGAATTTATTCCCAACTTTTTCAGTTTCATATGCATTCAAAGTTTTAGATTTTATTCCTCCTCTACCAAGAGCTAGGATGTGTGTGGAAATATATTATGGTTTTGGAACTTAGCACTGACTTCCGTTTCAACCAGGTATTGTAAATTCTATAGTCAATATACTCACTTTGAGTTTGCTTCCAAGCCTCTCAATCCAATTGTTCGAGCAGATTGTTGTTTGAGAATGTTTGTGTACCTTATCTCTCAAATATTATCTCTATAAATTTTAGTTTTAGAATGACATTGGAAATGAAAATATTCCCTTTTTTAATAGATTTCTACCCATCTCCTAAAAACCTATGAGCCATGGATTATTCATATTTTGGAGACTAATCAAACATGTTGGAAATAATCCCAACTACCCCCACATTTATTTCTCCACCATAGACATTCAATTTTTCCTACCCCAACTATCTCCCAAATTTTGCTCACATGTGTGAAGTTTCATTCCTCTAGCTAAATCTATTTAAATAATATTTTTCAATTTTAAAATGTAGGACATATTTAAATAAAAATCCAAATTTATATCTTCTTTGGCAAGATTTACTAGCTATCACAATTAAATTTAATTAAATGCATTTTGTTTTCCATCCATTTCTAGGTTATACATAGGCTTTAGTTAGTCATTTTTCATAGTGAATGAGATGTAATGAAAAGGTAGAGCAACCAAAATTTTCTGTAACAACAATTAGTAGAAACAACCAACATATTGTAGTAGTAATTGCTTGGATAGAGGAGCATATTTCTGGTATTTTTTTAGCATAAAAAAGAGTAGCAGCTCTAGATATTGGTTTAATATGTAATGTGATCTATGAATGTAATTAAGTTTATATAATTTTTAAATATAAAATTTTGTAGCTCCTCTCTATTTTATCTTTGTTTTCTGTCTCTATTTTGCTCTATTCTATTTTATTATTCTATCCTCTACCTCTTCCTTCACATGGTATCAGAGATAAAGGTTTTCAAAAATGATTTAAGGAGTATCTAACACAAGTTTAATGGTCATCAATTGTATATCCAAGCACAAGTTTAAAAAACCCACAAATTCCTTAGTTTAATGGCAAAAATTATGGTTATTGGTCAATCATAATGAAGGCAATATTCTACTCTCAGGATATTTGGGAGTTTGTTGAAAATGGTTACCTAGAACTAGAAAATGTAACAACATACAATGCAATAACACAAATAGAGAAGGATTTTCTAAGGGACAACACAAATAAGGATTCCAAAGCTCTCTTTTATATTTTCCAATCAATGCATTAGAGCATATCTCCAAGGGTTGCAACAATAATAAAATCAAAATAAGCATTGGATATTATGCAAACAACATACTAGGGAATGGCCAAGGTGAAAACAATAAATTTTTAAATGCTAAGAAGAGATTATGAGACAATATTCATGAAGGAGATGGAATCAATAGACTCATTTTTTACACAAATTATTGGGCTGGTAAATAAAATCAGGTCTCATGGTGAGACACTTGAAGAAAGAAGAGTGGTTGAGAATATTTTGAGAAGCTTACATGTAGGGTTTGAATCTACTGTTGTGGCCATAGAAGAGACTAAGAATCTCTATCAATTTTTAGTGGATAATATTTTTGTAATTTCATAGTTAATCCAGATCGTTTACTCTTAGGTTTTAGATCTAATGGTAGAAATTAAGTTAGTGCAGTTTTGCCCTAATTTGTAACCCTCCTTTGATATGAGGCCATTGTGTGTGTGTGTGTGTGTGTGTGTGTGTGTGTGTGAGAGAGAGAGAGAGAGAGAGAGAGAGAGAGAGAGAGAGAGAGAGAGAGAGAGAGAGAGAGAGAGAGAGAGAGAGAGAGAGAGAGAGAGGATATTGCAGTGGGTATATTACAAGTTTTTTCCTTCATTTGTTGGATTGAATAATAAGGACTAGTAGTTTCTATTTGGACGTAGCCCATATTGGATGAACCATATTAAATTTATGTCTCTATTCTATTGTGTTTTCTAAATTTTAATTCTATCTTTATTTCAATATGATTGCTCTACGTTTTATATTTTTAATAGATGAATTACATGCATATCTTATTTCACATGAGCATAGGTTGAGAAGAATACCAAATTCATCATTAGAGCATGCTTCCAAGACACAAACTTAAATAAGCCATGGTAGAGGAAGAAAAATATTGAATTCAAGAGCAAGAGGAAGAAATTTGTATAGAGGTGGAAGAACTAGCCCATCAAACTTAAGTGGAAGAGGCAAAAGCAAAAGTTTAAATCAAAATCAGACCCAAGGACAAAGGTATGATAAATCATAAGTCCAATGTCATTATTGACAAAAATATGGGCATTATTCAAATGATTGTAGAAATAAACAGTACAATTCTATGCATAAAACTACAAATTTTAGAAAGGAAAATCAAAACCAGGGCAGTATGTTCTTAGCTTATAATGTTGCACAATAACAAAAAAAAGATGTATGGTTTTTTTATTTAGGATGCAAAAATCATATGACAGAAAACGTAGAACTATTTTTTACATTAGATGAAAATGTAAAATTAGATGTAACATTGGTAAATGATAATAAAGTTTCAGTTATGGGGAAAGGAAAAATTGATATTCTAACCAAAAAGGGGAAGAAAAAGTTTATTTATGATGTTTATTTTTTCCTTGGATTAAAACACAATTTGATGAGCATTGGGAAGCTCATTCAAAAGGGATATTGAGTATTTTTTAAAATAGAGAATCCACAATCTTAGATAAATATCCAAGGAATCAGTTTATTGAAAAATTTAAACTGAAAAACAATAGAATGTTTCCCTTAGGATACAACCAAATTTGAAAATAAAATTTACTCAAACACAACAACTTCTAGATAAAGGGAAAGGTGCAATAGTCACACAAATAAATTTCTAAGCAGAAATTAAGGATGAAAATTGGTTATGGTATCTAAGATTTGGGCACCTAAACTTTAGAGGTTTAAACTTGTTGCATAGTAAAAACATGGTAAAGAGATTGTCACTCATAGAGAAACCAGCAAGGTTGTGTGAAGGATGCATTTTGAGCAAACAACATAGAGAATCATTTCCAATAGGAAAGTCAATAAGGGCAAATGCACCATTAGAAAATTTCCACTCAAATTTATACGGTCTTATGAAAAAACCATCAATTAGAGGAAGATATTATTTCATGACATTAATTGATGATTACACAAGTAAAACATGGGTCTACTTCCTAAAGGATAAGGATGAACCATTTGAATTCTTTCACCAATTCAAAGCTCTCATGGAGAAGAAAAGTAGGAATTATATCAAAGCATTGAGAAGGATAGAGGAGGTGAGTACATTTCAAATGACTTCATGATATTTTACAAATATCATGATATTCACAAACAATTCACTACTGGATACACACCACAACAAAATGGTGACGCTGAAAGAAAAATAGAACAATCATGGAAATGGAAAGGAGCATGTTAAGGAAAAACACTTATTAAATGAGTATTGAGCTAAAGCTATTTCATGTGCAGTATATATAATGAATATATGTCCAACCAAGAGTCTAAAGAATATGATTCTAGAAGAAACATGGAGTGGAATAAAACATGATATTTCTTATATGAGAGTATCTGGATGTGTAGCATATGCACATGTCCAAGATGAATTGAGAAAGAAATTAGACAACAAAGGAGAAAGATCCATGTTTGTGGGATATAGTGAAGAATAGAAGGCATATAGGCTTTAAAATCCTATAACCAAGAAGGTAATAATCAACATAGATGTGCAGTTTATAGAAGAGGAAGCATGGGATGGCAGCTTAGAGAAAACAATGAATATAACAAGTTTTCCACAAGAAGATAGAGAAGAAATAACACCTGTAAGTACCCCTTCAATGATGACTCCTCTCACTCCCATTCAAGCTCAACAAAGTGGGTGTCAAGTGACACATTCAACAAGTATAAGAATAGTCTCATGCATTCAAGTAAACACACCTTTAAGTGGACAAGAAACACCAGCAAAAATAGGAACTCATAGTGTAATCCCATGAAGTCCACATTCTACAAGTTCAACCTCAAGTGACACATCAAATCCAACCTTGGCAAAAGACAAAAAGTCAAAAGTATAAGAGATGTTTATGAGCAAAATGAAGGTGAGAATATTACATGTTTGAATTCAATTTTTTCATTATATTTACATGTTGATGATCCTATTCATTTTTAAGATGCAATTAAAGATGAAAAATGGGTAAATGCAATGAATGAATAAATAGATGCTATAGAAAATAATGAAACATGGGAGTTAGTGAGCCTTCCACAAGGAAAAGAAGTTATAGGAGTAAAGTGGATCTATAAGACTAAATGCAATGTAGAAGGAAGGATTGAAAGGCAAAAATAAAGATTGGTTATCAAGGGATACAAACAACAACTAGGTAGAGACTATGATGAAACATATGCTTCTATTACAAGAATGGAAATAGTAAGGGCAGTCTTAGCAATAGAATCCCAACACCAATGGAAGGTGTATCAAATGGACATAAAGTCAGCCTTCTTAAATGGAGTATTGAAAGAGGAAGTGTATGTGAAATAGCCACCTGGATATGAGGTACAAGGGCAAGAAAAAAAGATGCATAGGCTGAAAATGGCACTTTATGGGTTGAAGCAAGCACCACGAGCATGGTACAATAGAATTGACACATATTTTTTGAGCAATGGCTTTAGTAAATGTGATGGTGAGCTACTCTCTACATCAAGGAAAGTGATGGTAAGATCTTAATTGTTGTTTTGTATGTATATGATTTAATATTCAAAGGGAATGATGATATTCTCAATGCTAATTTCAAAGAGATAATGAAAAATGAATTTGAGATGATAGATTTAGGACTGTTAAGATATTTTTTAGGCATTGAAGTGTTGTAAAAGAAAAGTGACATTTTTATTATTCAATCAAAGTATGTAACTGAGATCTTGAAGAGGTTTAAAATGCAAAACAACAAGCCTACTCTAACACCAATAGCCATAGGTCTGAAATTGAGTAAAGATGATTGTAGCAACAATGTCAATCCAACCCTATACTAAAGATGATTGGAATTCTAATGTATTTGGCTGCAACAAGACCGGATATAATGTATGTAGTAAGTTTAATTTCAAGGTTTATGGAGACTCCAAAAGATACACATTGGCTAGCAGCCAAAAGAATTTTAAGGTATGCCAGTGGAACTAAGGGATATGGAATTTTGTATAGTGCAGCAAATAATTTTAAGTTGGTTGGATACAACTATAGTGACTGGATAGAAAGTTTAGATGATAGAAAGAACACAACAGGGTATGCATTTCATTTGGGTTTGGGATCATTTCATGGGAGTCCAAAAAACAACGAATTGTTTCCCTATAAACAACTGAAGCTGAGTATGTAGCAGCAACAAGGGTAGCATGTCAAGCCATTTGGATGAGAAGAATGTTAAAAGATTTAAGGCTTGAGCAAGAAGGGGAAACTAAAATATTTTGTGATAAAAATTCAACAATTGCACTATCCAAAAACTGAGTTTTTCATAAAAGAAGCAAACACATTGACACAAGGGATCATTTTATAAGGGAACTAGTCAATGATGGAGAAATTATTTTGGAACATTGTATGTCAGAAGAACAATATGTTGATATCTTCACAAAGCCATTAGGAAAGGAAAGTTTTGTCCATCAAAGAGGCAGCTTGGGCATTATGGATGGCAGCAGTTGTGATTAAGGGAGAGTGTTGGAAATAATCCCAACTACCCCCACATTTATTTCTCCACTGTAGACATTTAATTTTTCTTACCACAGCTTATCTCCCAAATTTTGCTCGCATGTGTGAAGTATCATTCCTCCAACTAAGTCTATTTAAATAATATTTTACAATTTTCAAATGCAAGATAGATTTAAATAAAAATCCAAATGTATATCTTCTTTGGCAAGATTTACCAGCAAGTACAATTAAATTTAATTAAATCCATTTTGTTTTCCCTCCATTGCTAGGTTATACATAGGCTTTAGTTAGTCATTTTTTGTAGTGAATGAAATATAATGAAAAGGTAGAGCAGCCAACATTTTCGGCACCAGCAATTAGTAGAAACACCCAGAGTATTGTTGTAGCAACAACTTGCACAGAGGAACATATTTATGGTATTTTCTGAGCACAAGAAAGAGCAGGAGTTCTGAGTATTGGTTTAATATGTAATATGATCTATGAAAATAATTAAGCTTATGTAATTTTGAAATATAAACATTTGCAGATCCTCTCTATTTTATCTTTGTTTTCTATCTCTGTTTTGCTCTATTCTGTTTTATTATTCTATCCTTGGCCTCTTCCTTCAAAACACTCATTGTGCAGGCAATAAAATATTATAACTGACATCTGATATATGTTCTCCGGCCCACTACACACTGTTATTGCTCCATCTTCTGGGCACGTGTAAACCTATTTAGCCTTGGGTTCAAATCCTATGTAGCAGATAACCATTTTCGTCACTCCAAAGCCTAAAACTGTTATCCATAAAGGAGATTTACTTTTCCTCCTCTTAGCACCTAAAAGATTTCAAACAAATTCATTCAACGCAGTTTGATGACGTACCAAAATATCTTTACATATTTTTATAAATTCCGCAAGACCTTCAAACTAATCTGTACAAATCATTTACAGAGAAATCAAGGGTAACCCGTGACAATCTGTAGCTTCCATACGCCTCAAGATTAAATGTTATATAGATATAGTGGTAAGGCAGATCGAATGAGGGTTTATAAGAGTAAAGCCAAGGAGCATGCATCAAAGGTAGAACAAGGATTAGTATAGGTTTCCAAACTTATTATCTATTAGAGAAATTATTTTGGAGACGTCTTTGAGGATAAGAATTGTACAGGGGGATTACAGTTTATTTTATAAGCATTTAATGATGAGAAAAATAGTTTAATGAATAGAATATACAACACACTAATGACAAAATTCAGGAATGTTTTCCAGCAAAAGAATGATTCACATGGTCCTTGATACCTTCGATAAGGCGGAGGGCATTGTTATGTGAAAGAGACCTCCCCGCCCGCCCAAAAAGAAAAAAAGATCTTCACTTATCAATGGAGGGTTTTGCTCAGACCTTTCAATTGGAGATTAATCAGAAAACATTCACCACTACGGATTTGAAGGGCGGATTTGAAGGGTAATTCGAGGTAAGAACTACTATTTATTGTGGGTGAATGAATTGGATGCTCTCACATACCCATACAAACCCATACAAAGGCAAGGTTTTCAAGGAAGCGATGTTCCCGCATAAATAGATATCTACTCAATCCATCTTATAGGAAAGGATTCAGATGAACAATTCGATGGTGATGTCTTATTATTTGTGTTACATTGATGAAAATACGTGGGTTATAGATTCAATATTCCTTCTCTCTATCATAAGAGATAAAGGAAGCTCCACAAATGTTTAATATTAAGGATATATTTAGGTACATTTCCCATGTTTCTTTGTTTTAGATCAGAATAAGGAAGAGTACAGTGGATATGGTATCAATTGGAAAATATTCGATGAAGGCACCCAAAAAAAGTGTTAAGCAACCAATCTAAATGTGTCAAAGATGTATATTTGCTAGTTTCCAACTGTTATGAAAATAGTTTAGTGTTCATATTATTTTTACATAAGTTGTAATAGTTTGTTTATTGTGTAAGTGGTTTGTTCTCCTAGACAATATGTATAAGAGAGAATAAATGGATTGAGAGATTAGAGAAGATATTGTGGGGATATATTAATTCCTAAGGATGAAATTTGACTACATGATATTAAGAATTCCTCAATCTATTTATATTTATTTTTATATTTAAATAAACATTTGATTGTATTGAGTTCTGAATTGAATATCAAATCGATAAATTATTATTTTATGTTTACTTTATTCTATTCTAAATTTATGATTTATGAAATATGAAGAGGAATTAACACCAACTTCATTCATATAGATTTTATTCAATATATTTCAATATTGGAAATAAATTATTTTATGCTAGAAATGTCTCTAGGGTCCATCATATTATGAAACACTTCTTACTTTCACGGAATACATAAATAATGTGGGTCAAGATAAAAGATAACATGAAATATTATTAGATTTCTGATTAAAAAAAAGGTGAGTCAAATAGCATGGGATATTATTGGATTTTTAATAATATTATATATTAGAGTATGTCATTTTTATAGAGCATCGTATTTGATGACCACTTTCCACACAAAAAGGGATGTTCTCCATAGAGTTTATTAGTTAAGTGAATCATGCCAAAAGTGTATTCTTAAAGATAAGAAAGAAGGATATAATTAAAATTCCCTTCTAATTGAAAGAGTTAAGAAAGAATTTTAGTTCAATCATAAATTTTATATGGCATTGGTGGATAAAATGATGATAGAATTGTAATTAGAATTTAGTATACCCAAACATTGTGACTATCAATCTTTGATTAAAAAAATGTAGGTTAATTGATAGAATTATATACACTAGAATATATCATTTTTACAGAACATCATAAGAGATGACCGCTTTGCCTACAAAACGTATGTTCTCTGTGAAGTTTATTAGACAGGTGAACCATGTCAAAAGTGTATTCTTAAAAATAAAAAATAAATGTATAATTAAAATTCCTTTTTATTTGAAAGAGTTTGAGTTTAATCACAAATTTTATATGGCATTGGTGGACAAAATCATGATAGAATTTCAATTATAATTTAGTATGCCCAAGTATCATGGCCCTCTAAGAAATATTTTTATACGCCATTAAAAAAGGTTACCTTTTAACTTAGATTACATACCTTCAATGTTCTAAAAGATTAGGTAAGAAATCATGTTAACGTAGATGAGACTAGAGAAAAGAAAGTTAAAATTGGAAAATATATTTTCTTATGAGATTTTAAGATGAATAAAGATATAATTTATTAAAGATTAATTTAAAAATGAGCACAACTGATATTCAGTGAATGTTTAGATCCAAAAAGATGCTGCAATAATTATCATTGATGGGGAGGAAAATCTTGGAACTATTAAGATTATGCAAATTTTCTATTTTTACTTCATGTTATCAATTAAATAACCTATTCCTCAAGATGAGTATTTTTTAGTCTTATATAAAAGAAAACTTTATAATGAAATATTTCACAAGAAAAATGGTATTTTTAAGCATAAAGACTTTCCTCAGTTTCTCGAGGTTAAAACTATAGTATCTATGATTAATAAAATACTAAAATAGTTTATTACAATAATTTAGAGGTGATAATAATGATAAGGGCATCAAAATGAAATAAATTAAAAATAAAAGGCACATATTAATAAAGGGAGACCACTTTCCTCCTAAGTATGTTTTGGAGAAGGTAGACAAAAGGGATTCTTAACAATTGAAAGAATTACTGACAAAGGTAAGAATGATTTTAGATAAAGTTTGAGAACCCGACATGAGCTATATTTTTTTATGCAATGGTTGGGGTGAGTTTACCATTTTGGGAGCTGATACGATCTCTGAAAAAATGGCAAGGGATTAGAAAATGTGTAGATGGAATGAAAAGGCATGTCAAATGGCCTTTGGTCATGGGTTTCCATTTAAAATATGAAATACAAAGAGCTTATCATGGAACATATAAAAGGGTTTTGCATTCTATAATATGCTAGTTAAATGATAATGGAGATTCTACAAACCATGTATTAAATATGGCCATGTGGTAAAGAATATGTGTTTGAGGTTGGACCAAACAAATACAGATTTGAAGTCTTAAGAGAGCATATCATTGAGAGACAAAAGAGATGCATAGAAAAAATCCATGCTCTAGAAAGAAAAGTATAACTTTATATTTACATAGACAAACAACTAAGACACTCTTCCTTTTCCCTTAGCCCCAGGTAATCCCTACTACTTAAGACTTTGCTACTGGCCCATTGGAATAGGCACACATGAAACTCATAGAAATGGATGAAACATACACCAAAAAAATAAAAGGACTACTTTATTCACACCTCATAAAAGTATCGTCAAGGATTTGGATTAAATATAATGGACCACCCTTAAATATTTATTTTATTATAAAATCTTATTTATTTAATATGTTCTTGTTGTTGAGAGTCATTCGAGTTTGGTTGATTGAGTGGAGACAAATAATTGAAACATGTTTTCCAAAGATCAAAATGGTGCTCACTTGAATAGCTAATAACTAAAGGTATTGAGGGTATATATAGGCTATGATTATGGTGACAGGGATGATTGATATGTATGAATCCATGACCAAGGCACAAGACATAATTTACCTGATTGATTCCTTGATGAAGGAAGCTATTTTCCATGTTTGTAGATTAGAATTATTTGGCATGCCATCCATCTTAAATCAGACTAGTGGTTTGAAAATATTATACAAGGAATGGAGGATAGATTTTAATGAGACACTTCAACATATCTAAAAATATAATATGGTATGTACATAAAGTTGGAGCATAAAAAGGGTTTATTTATAGATATTATTTTCTTAAAATTTCCCAAATATAAATTTATATAAATAATTTAAGATGACTACACTCAAATTTGAAGATGATATAACAACAACAATTGTAGCATTTAGGGTCTAGATTTTAAATCATTATTTTTTTAAAAATGATTAAGTATAACTAAGTCAAACATCTAAAATTTGAATAGGAACTTCTATTTACTTCCAAAAAAATAAATCAAATAGACAGCCCTATAACCCACTATTTTTTAAGCATCATTTGATATTGTTAGAAACACTTTGATGAATATTTAGATAATATCTTTTAGTTTGTGACCTATATATTTTTATATATTTTTAATTAATTTTACATGTAAATAGATCTTGAAAACTGATAAAATAAAATAACTGGCCATGTTTCCCCCCTTAACTACCTCAATTTTTTTATGTGTATAGAATTAAGCCTAGTTTGCGACCATATAATTTATTTTGCACTTGGATGAATGAAAAATAAATTACATAAAAAAGAATAGATAAATATATTTGTGGCATGTTGTGGATAAAAAATTTATAACTAGAAATCAACATAGTTTGAACCCTTAAAATAGTAAAAAATTTATAATAATCATATATTTGTAAAGATGAGAGTATGTTCATTGTCATGGTAATAATTTTTTGAATTTTTTATTGAAATCCATAGTGTATTTGGAGATGAAAGTTAACATTTATACTTTTTTTTTTAATCAAAACTCTCACACTTAGTTTTAGATTGATAGGTCCAAGCCTTTGGATCGAGAGGCAAAAGTCTCACTTTTTTGAATTCAAATGTTAATCACACATACATATTATTTATTCATAGCATAATAAAAAACAAATTTGCTCTATGGGTACCCATTTTTTTTCTTAAATCTATGTTCTTGAGTTCCCTAATAGTTGTGTATCATGATAATTTCAATTATAAAGTGAAGTGTATCATGATAGGGGAAAGGTGCTTAACTTTGGATAGTGATTTAATGTGTTGTGTTATCACATTAGACATCAAAAAAATTACCTATTTTAATATGTCAACTTAAGTAGTTATTAAGGTTTTAAGGTCTAACCCATTATACATATTACAATATAACTGATTTTAGCATGAGAGATCATTACATACATTTATTAAACCTATGACTAAAACATAGCCTTTGGAGTACCAATCTAGTTGTTCATTGCAATACCAATACTTGAGTCTTACTCACGTAAAGATGTGATTGGTTTATTTAAATTTTATAGAGTAAATGTTGAATAATTATATAAGATACTATCTATGCTCAACTTCTAGTGCACTTTAATACTTATACACACCTTGATACATGTTTCATCAATGGAACACATCTTAAAAAAACCTTGTTCGGCTTTTGGTAGGTGCAAGTTATTGCCGGTACCTTTCCCCTACATACATTACCATAAAAAAGATGCAATTATATTTTGATAGGATTTATGTCTTTAGTTAATAGGTTATGTGAAAATATGATGAAAATATATAAATGTGATAATGTAATGAGAATATTTAACATGTAACCTAAGCCAAACATGAGACATCAATACTTAGTTCAATACTAATGTGTCAACCCCAATGTCATAAAAAATATACATAAAATAGTAAAACATGGTTGAATCTAAAGGAAATTGGGCCTATTTGAAGCCCCTTAAACCTAATTTCATGACTATAAAATATGATATGGGGTTTGATCACCTCCAATCTCATTAGAGATTGAAGCAAATAAACATTAAATACAAGTTTTACATGTATAGGATATGGTTTTGAGCTCAATAAACTTGAATGGGCCATCATATAATGAATTAAAATATCAATTAGTTCAATTATGGAGTCAACTAGGATCAAAATGAGCCACATGAACCTATTTAAAATTGTATACATTTTGTGATTCATAGTTAAATTAACCCTAGAATGTTATCATATATAATGAACCAAAGAGTTGATTCATTCAATCGAAGAGGCATTTGAGGCCAATTTAAACCCCTTCAACATAACTACAAGAGCATCTAATATTATTTTAGGCTAAATTAAGTATGATTTTATCATGAATTTATCTAATTAGTCAATTGGTGCAATCAGGGATGTGATATGGGAAAAATTGAGCTCCTACATCAAATTTATAGCTCAATTGATTGTACAATCTATGAAACATATGGGTTAGGTGACCCCAATTTTCATATAAATGCAAACGTGAAGGTAGTTATGGATAATTTAAGCCTATTAAACCTAATGTCAATCTATGATATGATTAAAGGGCCTAAATTACATCACATTTTGTGACATGTTGAACCCAAACCCTAATTTTATCACAAATATAGTTCCCTTAAAACCTAATTTCATCACATGTATACAAACCCATTACACTAAACCCTAAACCCTAATTTAATGACCAATATAACCCATAAGTTCCCTAATTTCACCATAAATGCATTTTCATGAAGGTAATTGGGGCTAATGTGAACCCATTAAACCTAATTTTACGAGTCTAAGATGTGATCTAGGGATAAATTAGCTTATATTACCTTACATATTAAGCCAATTAGTCAATTTTTATAATCATAATTTTTTACAATCATAAATATAAATATGAAGGAAATTGAGGCTAATTTTAACTCATTGAACATGTACATAGAGTATATAATATGATTTAGAGTGAGATTAACCTTGATGCCATCATATATAATGAACCAAAAGAGTTGATTCATTCAAAATATGGGGAATTTGAGGCCAATTTTAACCCATTCATCCTAACTATAAGAGTAATATATGATTTAGGGTAAACTTAAGTTTTATTCTATCATGAAATGATCCAATTAGTCAATCAGTGCAATTAAGGATGTGATTTGGGAAAAATTGAGCCCCTAAACCAAATGTATGACTCAATCAATTGTATAATATATTCAACCCATGTCTTAACTGACCCTAATTTTATCATAAATGAAAACATGAAGGTAATTATGTCTACTTTGAACATATTCACCCTAAATGCAAGTCTATGATGTGATTAAAGGGGCTATATTATCTCATGTTTTATGACATGTTGACCCTAAACCCTAATTTTATCATAAATATAGTTCCCTTAAACCTTAATTTCATCACATTTATAAAAACATGTTACATTAAAACCTAAACCTTAAACCCTAATTTAATGATAAATACAACCACTAAGTTTCCTAATTTCATCATAAATGCATTTTCATATAGGTGATTGGGGCCAATGTGAACCTATTGAACATACTTTTAGAATTATAGGATGTGATTTGGAGATAAATTATCTCATATTACCTTACATATTAAGTCAATTAGTCAAATTTTGCAATCGTAAATTGTAAACCCAAAACCCTAATTTTATCATAAATGAAAACATGAATGAAATTGAGGCCAATATGAATGCATTGAACATGTACATAAAGTATAAAATGCGATTTAGAATGAGTTTAATGCTAATGTCATTATATTTAATGAATAAAATATTTGATTCATTCAATTGAGGAGGAATTTGAGGCCAATTTGAACCCCTTCATGTTACTAAAAGAGCAAGATGTATGGTTTTTTAAAGAGTTTAAAATACATAGGAAGATACTACATTATTCAAATTTGGTTCTTGCAATGAATATTAAATTTAAAAATTATCATAGGAGTACATTAAATAGGAATTTATATAAAGTTTGTGAGTTATACCATGAGTCTATTCTTGATGTTATCAATATTAGAGTAGATCTTACTAGTTCATTGGATTGAAATGCATAAGTATGTTGACTTGTAAAATGTAGATGTAATTAATTATAGTAAATATTTTTTAATTTTTAGGTAGTACATGCATAAGTTTTATTTTAAATTAATTACTAATGTTTTTTTTAGGTTAGTGTTTCCAACTAAGCTTCCACCTTCATGCAGTTTACACTATTAGTAAAAAAGTTAATATTCTTGAAGCTAATAAAACCTTACTAATAATACTTGGTGTTTTTGCACTCCTGACAAGTGGTGGAAATGCACTTTTTGGTGGATTTAGACATCATGGTCATTTTAAAATGTTAAATTTATATATCAATATGTGTTTGAAGTGATGGATTTACACTTGATGGTCTCGAAGGTATAAATGCTAGTTAGAATTTAAAAAGTTATCTCTTCACTACAAAAAAGTTGTATTTTAGGACCTGTTATGGAAACTCATGCCATGAATTACTATCAAATTTTATAATAAATTTATCTAGGTTGAAGTTATAGGGATTTAACATTCTTTAAAATGATCTTATGGTTCATCCATATACATATCTAAAGTTAGGCTAGAAATCTACATTGTT